>PVKM010006371.1:0-44506 GCA_004027735.1 Carollia perspicillata
TAAATCTTTGGTTCTATTTTGCTTATTTGTTTGTTTTATGGATTAGGTTCCACTTGTAGGTGAGATCATATGGTATTTGTCCTTCACCACCTGGCTTATTTCACTTACCATATTGCTCTCCAGTTCCATCCATGCTGTCATGAAGGGTAGGAGCTCCTTTTTTCTTTCTGCTGCCTAGTATTCCATTGTGTAATGATGTATACTATACCTACCCTTATTTTCTCTGTGCCTTATTCTTGTAGTCAATTCTTGTGAATGACCCATGGAGCATGAATATAAGTTATATTCTCTAAAGTCATGATAACATATTCAACATATATTTATTAGGTCAATTTTGTTAATTATATTATTTATAACTTTTCAATCTATATTAACTTTTTATTGATCTACTTGCTCTATCATTGGTTAACTAGGGTGAGTAAAAGTGTCCTACTACTATTGTCTTTTGCGAATTTGTTCTTTAATTTTATAGTTTATTGATTACATATTACAATAATATTTTACATACACAGATATATGGTAGGTATATAGTTATTATATATTTATTGTTGATTCTACATTTGTTAATATAACTTCCCCTTTTATCTCCCTTAATACTTTATAATCTTTAATTTAAATTATTCTGGTTTTTTCATGTGTGTCCACACTCGTTTATATATTAAAAGTATAACTTTCAATAAAACTTTTTGGACTGAAAAAATAGAATTCCACACCCAAATAGACAGTAGCCATATAAAAAGGTGTTCTACACATTCATGAGGGACATGCAAATTAATATCAGAATTAGATAGCATTTACATTCATAAGAATGGTAACTTATTTTTTAGGTTGTAAAGATATTGTTTTTAATCAATTTTTTTATTGTTGTTTAAGTACAATTTTCTGCCTCCCCCCCACCCCTCCTCTTATTCTGCTATTAATAGCACAACACTAATTATCTTTTTTTGGAATTTCATTGTTCTTTTATTTACTTTGACCCTTCTTCTGTTATTTTGTTTTAGATGTATTCCTTGAATATAATATAAGCCAATATTCATGTTATTCTTACCTGAGAAGCATTTTGGTAGGTAGAGTTATTTTCAATTGCATGTTTTGATAGAACATATTTTGTATTATTTCTATTATTGTATTTTTGTTTTTTATTTTTTATCCTTTATTTTTATCTTCAGGGTTTTTTTTAAGGAGCTTGAGATCTTGCAAAATAGTTGTGGAGATGTAGAGTGCAGCATAAGGAATATAGTCAATAATATCTTCAGTTTTATACATTTTTTTTCTTGTCTGTTTCTGCTTTCAGTCATTTGGAAAGTATATACTTTGCATATATTTCTTCTGGTAGATTCATTTTACAACTTTATATAACATGCCTAAGTGTCTTTTTCTTGATTTATCAAAGGTAGACAACATTTATTGATTCCCTTACATTAAAAGCAGTATATCAGGATGTTCATACTTTTTACTTTTCTTGTTATCACCTTCAATTTTAGTATTTTATTTATTTTAATGATTACCTTTAAGAAGAATTTACAGATTTAGTTGTGTGATCTTTGTTACTTGATTTCACTGAATGATTGCCTGAAGAATATTTTTTATTGTGAAATTCTAAAATTTTATCAGAATGTGAGTTGGCGTTTTTGCAAGTCTTTCCTCTTTTTCCCCCCGGAGATACAGTATGCTTTTTGGTTCATGGAATTGATTTATCTTTTCAGTCCAGAAAATCTCCTATGTCTTTGATTTTTTTTTCCTTTGCTGAGTAGTCTACATTAGAGACAACACTTTTCTTTATGTTGACCTTCTCATATTACTAATTTTTCTTGACTTTTGTAATTAGTGTGTCTTTTTACTTTTCCTCTATCTAATATATTATTATAGATTGAAATATTTTAAATAATATATATGTATACAATATATATTCTGTATAGATATATATTCTGTTTTCACATTTTCTGTTTCTAATATATCTCTTCTGTAACATTGTTGATTTGGTCCTTAGATTTCTTAATTAGTTTTGTAATCTCCATTTTTATTACATTAAATTTTCCATCATCTATGAATTAATATTGGATATAATTACTTCTAGAGTTTGAAACACTGATAGAATTTTCTTTCAGTTCTTGCACAATATTTTCACCAAGAATGAAATTTTCATATCTTCTTGTAGAATTTTTCCTTCCCTCTTTCTTGTAAGACTGGAGTATTTTTGCACATCTGCCAAAATATTTCTCTGAATTTTTCACATATTCAAAGTGGGTGGTCTACTTGAAATCTTATATTTGTTCAGATATGATATGGATAAATCCTTGACTTCTGCCCCACTTTATCTGGGTGTTGATTTGCTCAGAAGTTTAAGGACTGGGTATTGTTTATTTCATTTACCTTTCTGTAGCCTTAGAGTTTTAGAGTGGAACACCTTTGCTGGTGTTGTAATCAATATTAATTCAAGAACTTGTACTCTTGCCATGGTTGGTGTGGCTCAGTGAATTGAGCACCGGCCTGCGAACCAAAGGGTTGCCAGTTCAATTCCCACTCAGGGCATGTACCTGGGTTGCAGGCCAGGTCCCTACTAGGGGGTACATGAGAGACAACCACACATTGATATTTTCTCCCTCTCTCCCTCCGTACACCTCTGTCTAAAAATAAATATTTTTTTTTAAAAAAAAGAACTTGTACGCTGATTTTCCTTATGTAATATTTATATATACCCTGTACAAGAGTTCATCTCAGTTAAGCTAAGGTATATCCTATTCCTATATATGAAGGAGGGCCACTTCACTTTGGACCATGACCTTAATTCAGGGTGGAGCATTGGAGACTTTGTCTCCAACAAAGGCAGTTAATAGTACTTTTTACTTCTGTCACTTCATGCGCATCACCCTAACAACCATGTTAACCATCCTTCCATGCATACCTCCAACTGGAAACCTGGCCTGCAACCCACCATATGCCTTGATTGGGAACCAAACTGGCAACATTTTGGTGTATGGAACAATGTTCCAACCAACTGATCCACCAGGCCAGTGCCACCATGTTTCCAAAAAGTGGGTGGAAAATATAGGTAAGACTCATGGCTTGTGACCTAAGTATTGTTAGAAGTGTTGGGAGGCTTTAATTGTCATTCTCCTTGTGAATTCTCTCTCTGGCTGTCCACACCCTTGGGTAATCTTGTTCTATTTTCTCTTTTTTGATCTGCTAAATCCTCAAATATTACTTGAATTAACTATCACTTAGTAATAACAACTGTTCTGTTTTCTAGTGCTACCTTTTCTTCTTCTTAGCCAAAATGAAAGTAGCAGGCCACTGCTGAGATTCTAAGAGGAAAACAAAAGAGAGGTGTACATTTTCTAGGAATTTGTACTACACTTACAAAAACCCCTCTGTAATATCCAGATTGAGATTTATCATTGAAATTTTTGAAGATATTCTTCACTTTCCTTCTTTCACTACACCCATAGTGGCTTAAAGGAGGCTGTAATTCCATCTTTCTCTTAAACTACTTTTTCAAAAATTATGATTATAGATTATGGCTCTTTCCATATTTTTCTGCTTTTTAAAAAATATATCACTGTTATCATCTTATTTTTTGTTAATTTACTTTGCTTTATGGAGATCTTATGGTCTCCCAATTACTTAGCAGTTATGGAGTACTTACTACATGCCAGGTGGTACTCATACACAAAGAAGGAGCTCTTAAGTGCCTAGAGGTCAGCAAAGAATTTAAATTTAATTAAGCTTTGTTTGGTTGTTCTCAAAGACACCTGTAGGCCTAGAATTGTCCATTTGAAAAATTGAAATGTGAACAGTCTGGCCAAGATGGAGGTGTGGGTAGATATACTTCACCTCCTTGCACAACCAAAAGAAGGATTTAAAAACAAAAAACAACCAGCACTGCCAGAAAATCAAAGTGTTTGGACGTCCTACAACCAAGGAGTTAAAGAAGAAATGCTTATCCAGACTGGTAGGAGGGGCAGAGAAGGGAAGTCAAGGCAGAGAGGATGTGCACCCAGGCAGTGGCTGGTAGACCATGATATCCCACATTCTCATGTGGATGAGCCAGACGGAACAACTGGGGAGTGAGACAAACTGTGCAACTCAGGGTTCCAATGAGGGAAAAGAAACCCTCAAAAATCTCTGGCTGTAAAAATCTGTGGGGGTTGTGGAAGTGTGAGAAACTCCTAGTCTCATGGGAGAGTCCATTGGAGAGGCCCACAGGATCCTAGAATGTACCTAAGACCACTTACCTGAGAATCAGCACCTGAAAGAGCACAATCCACTTGTGGGAAGCAAAGGAAGTGATGGAAAGTGGGGCAAGAGCTGAGCAAGCTACCAAATGGCATTATTCCCTCTCTGAACCCTCCCGCACGGATCGTGCCATAACACAATGAAATGGGTCACCCAGCCCTGGTAAACACTTAAGCCCCCACCCTTTACAACGTAACAGGTGTGCCTAGAAAAAGAAATATGGCCCAAATTAAAGAACAGATAAAAACTTCCAAAAAAGAACTAAGTGATGAGGACATAGCCAACCTATCACATGGAGAGTTTAAAACACTTTTTTAATCTCTATGCCATTTATTTCCATTCTAATATTTATTATTTTTTCCTGTAACTCTTTGCTTATTGTTCTTTTTCTAGTTCTTTTAAACATACAGTTAGATTTATTTGAGATTTGTCTTGTTTCTTGAGTTAAGTCTATACTACAATGAACTTCCTCTTCAGGGCTATTTCACTGTGTTCCACAGACTTGGGGTTACTGTGTGTTCATTTTTGTTTTCAGGTGATATTTTATTTCTTCCTTGATCTCATTGACAACCCATTCATTGTTTAATATTATGCTATTTAGCCTCAATGTTTTTGAATATTTTTGAGTTTTTTATTGTAGTTTATTTCTGGTTTCATACCATTGTCATCTGAGACAATGTTTGATAATATTTCAATCTTCTTCAATTTTTAAGACTTATTTTGTGTCCTAACATGCAATCTATCTTTGAGAATATACCACACGCACTTGAGATGAATGTATATTCTGCAGCTCTAGGATGAAATGTTTTATAAATATTAATTAACCCATCCAATCTAGTGTGTCATTTAAGGTCTCTGTTTCATTGTTGACTTTTTGTCTGGAAGATCTATTCATTGATGACAGTGGGGTATTAAAATCTCCTACTATGACTGTATTGCTGTAGATCTATCCCTTAAAGTCCAACAAGAGGGAATTTCAGGGGAAAAGGGGAAGGGTTTACAGGAACAAATATAAAAGACACATGGACAAAAACAAGGGAGGTGGAAATGAAAGGGAGGTGGGGAGGGCTGGGGGTGGTGGGCTGGGATGGGAGTAAAAGGCAGAAAACTGTGCTTGAACAACAATTAAAATTAAAACAAATAAAGTCCAACAAGATTTTCTTTACATATTTAGGTGCTCCTATATTGAATGCATTTATTTTTACAAGATTATATCATCTTGTTGGGTCAATCCCTTTAGTAATGTAATGTGTAGTGACCTTCCTTGTCCCTTGATATGGCTTTTCTTTTGAAGTCTATTTTCTCAGATATAAATATTGCTACCCCATCTTTTTCATTATCATTTGCATAAAATATTTTTCCATCCTTTCACTTTCAGCCTGTATCTTTTGTACTGAGGTGGGTCTCTTGTAGACAGCATATGTATGGCTCATGTTTTCCTATTTGTTCAGCTAATGCTGTGTCTTTTTGTTGGGGCATTTAATCTGTTTACATTTGTTTATTATTGATTGGTACTTATTTGTTGCTATTTTCCCTTTATACTTCTGTTCCTCTTCTTAAAGCAGTCTCTTTAACATTTGTTGCAATACTGGTTTGGTGGTAATGAACTCCATTAGCACTTTTTGTGAGCGGATCTTTATTTCACCTTCAATTTTAATTGATAGTCTTGCTGGATAGAACAATCTTGGTTACAGGACCTTGCTTTTCATCACTTTAAATACTTTATGTTAATCATTTCTGGCCTGAAGTGTTTATATTGAGAAATCAGATGACAGCCTTATGAGAATGCCTTTGTAGTTAACTGTCTCTCTCTTCCTGCCTTTATGATTCTATCTTTGTCTTTAATCTTTACCATTTTAATTATGATATGCCTTAATGTGGGTCTCTTTGGTTCATCTTGATTGGGACTCTCTGTGCTTCCTGAACTTGTGTGACTTTTTCCTTCACCACATTAGGGACAATTTTAGCCTTTATTTCTTCAAACAGGTTCTCTATCACTTGTCCTTTCTCTTCTTTTTCTGGTACCCCTATGGTTGGAATGTGATGCATATGGTTGTCCTAGAAGTCCCTTATACTCTCCTCACTTTTAAAAAGTTTTCTCTTCTTTTAGATGCTCTGCTTAAGTGCTTATTTTTACCTTGTCTTCTAAATCACTGATTTAATTTTCTGCTTCATCTAACCTACTGTTGATACTTCTAATGTAGTCTTCATTTCAGATATTTATTCTTAATTTCTGACAGCTTATTTTTTATGGTCTTTTTTAATGTTTACTATCTCTTTGTTTCAGTTGTCACTGAAATCATCCATTCTTTCCCTAAGGTCCTTGAGCATCCTTATAACCATTGTTTTAAACTACTCATCTGGTATTTTGGTTGCTTCCATTTCATCCATTTCATTTCATTCTTTTTCTGGAAATTTCTTTTGTTCTTTCTCGAGGGCATTTTTCTTTGTGTTCACATTTTGTCTCTGTGTATTATGTAGGTCTGCTATGACTCTCTAACTTTCTAGTTGTTACAATAGCTTTATGACGAAGCTGTCTCAGGCTCAGTGAAACAATATCCCAGATCACCTGAGCTCTGTGCTTCAGGAATGTTTCTTATGGTTTATGTGCACCCTCCTGTTGTAGTTGAGTCTTGAATGCTGTTGGCCTTTTCATGGGTGGAGTTAACACTTCATGCTGGGTGACAGTAAGGGAAAACCTCAATCACCATGTATGAGATGTTTTGCTGGGGCTGCCCACTTAGGTGGAATTGTGCCCCGCAGGGTCTGCTGCCTACCCAAATCCTGCTTTGGGTGTGCCCCTTGAGTTGGTTCAAGCTCTGGTGTGATATGAAGCCTGCCACTGCTTGTGTTGGTTCTGGGTCTATTTCAGTAGGGTTCAGGTGCAGGTTAATGTCAGACGCTATGTGTAACTGGCATTGGGCTACCTGTCTAGAACTACCATGCTGTCGTGTCTGGGTATACTGAACCTGGGTGTGCATGGGAGGGGTCAATCTGTGTAAAATGATTGTCTTCCTCCTGCTTAGAGCTGAAGACAAGCATATAAAAGGACCAAGGATCTCTGATGTCCACCTCCACCTATCAGCTACTCTTCCTACTCTTGAGTTTGCCTGGTCTTCCTTCAGTCTTCTGAATAGACTGCAGGATAAGCCCAAGCTAGCCAGGATCCATAGCCCCTTCAACAGTTTGAGTATTCATTAGGCTGGGACAACCGGAGTGACAACAGAGCTAGTGGGTCTCCTATTTCGGGATCATGCAGTCAGGCACTCAGTGAGAGGGGAGTGGCCCCTGCTTCAAAGCCAAACCACTTTGTCTCTGCCAAAGTTTCCAATTCTAGCTCATCCTTGTGGGAATTAACTGCAGGTTCAATTTGGGTGCTGACAGCCATCCCCTCTATAGGAGCAAGCTCACCTCCCCCAGGCTCAGGAGGATAGGTCAAAAGGGTATCTCATTGGGTGTGATGACACCCCAGCCCAGTCCACAGGAGGGAGCTAAACACTTTGTCCTGGTTCCAGACAACAGCCACCAAGGTTCTCACCATTTGAACATCCCTGGTCTGCCTATTCTCTCTTCCCTCCTGCCATGGAACTTCACCCAACAGGGGTATCAGGGACTTGGCAGGGTAGATTCAAATAGTCTCTCATTGAAAGTGGTACCCTAGAGCCTGTGGACAGGACTTCTTCCCCTTCTCAGGGTAGTAAAGGCTTGGATTTCCATTGGAGACACAATCCATAAATCCCAGCTCTGCATGGCTCCCTGGTCCCCCTGTACTGCTGAACCAGGCAGAATGGGTCCAAAGTTCTTAGCGCCATATGACACTCTGTTCTCTCTGCTCAGCTGGACTGAGCAGGATGGGGATGAAAATCTCAACTCTGCTCTGTGCAACTCCTCTGTGCTGTTTAATCCAGCTGGACAGTGCAAGATAAGCAATTAAACAGGTGGGGGAGAGTTGCTGGCTGTGCACTAAAGGTGTGGGAGACCAGCCTTCTTTCCTCAGCCACACAGTTTGGTCACTGTCTGGATTTCTGCTAGAAGCAACCCCCCAAAATGAGGGCCTCTTAAACTTACTGCTGGGTGCAACCAGCAGACCACTCCACAGTACCTGAGTATGGTAGCATGGCTTTGCCAGCAGTTGGAGTTTGGACCGTGAACTTCCCTGGATGGTGCTATAACAATAGGGAGTGCTCATCCCTAGGGCCTTCAGTCTTGTAGGCGGACTGAATCCCTGTCACTTTTCACCACCAAATGCTACATGGGCTCCATGTCCTCTCTGTTGTGCTGTGTTGGGAATTCCTGCATGGGGTTGATACCCTAGTGTTCCTAAGGGGAGGAAGTTCTACAGCTGCAATGTCCCTTAGGCTTCTCAGCCACTGCACACCTCAGTGAGAGGGCTACCTTTTCAGGTTTCCACCCTTCTACCAGTTTCTATGTGGCTTCTTCTGTGAATTCTTGGCTATAATATTTCAGTTCAGCTATTCTTCAGATGGTTATTCAAGTTTATTCCTGTATAATTTAGCTGTAAGTCTGGTTTGGGGCTAGGAGCAAGTAAGTGCAGCTTTCAAATATTCCACAGCCATCTTGGAATTTCCTCGAGTTGAGTTTTTCTGAATCAAAGAGCTGGACAGGGTGTACTTTAGTATATAGGTGTTCTTTTAATTTTCTGCTCTGAGTTATTTGGTGCTGAAAACACAAGAAATATGAATCACAGATTCTTCTTTTGCCTTGTTAACAAGTGTATATGTCTTCTCTATATATCTAGATTTCCAGGCTATAGAATTTAGAGACTTTTATTTTTGTTTTATTACTTTTTTATTTATAATGGGGAAGGGAAAAAAAGACATTGCTTCACAGCCTTTCATCCTTGTTTTCTCCAAACTTCAGCAGAAACTGCAAAGTTTTCAGAGCTCAAATATCTTCTCCCCATAACTAAATCCCTTCATCACATTCCTGATAATAGGCTTCCTTTGATAATGATGTTACTGGTGGGTTATGCAGTGGTTATATTCTTCCCTCCTTTTCTTTCTTCCTTCCTGTCTTTATTTCCCCTAACTTCTTTTTTTAAAAGATTTTATTTATTTATTTTAGAGAGATAGGCAAGGGAGGGAGAAAGAGAGGGAGTGAAACATCAATGTGTGGTTGCCTCTAGCACACCACATACTGGGAAATGGCCTGCAACCCAGGCATGTGCCCTGACTGGGAATCGAACCAGCGATGCTTTGGTTCACAGGCCTGCACTCAATCCACTGAGCCACACCAGCCAGGGCCTATTTCCCCTAACTTCTTGGCTCACATAGAAGGCTTGTTCCTTAACCAACAGTGCAATTTTTCCTGGCACCCAAGGCCAGCTTAAGAGGGTGATTAACAAAGGACAACCCAGCAGAACTCACCACTTTCTACCATCCTACATAAAATCATAGATTGTCATTTTAGGAAAAAATAACATGTTAATAGCATTATAGGATTCTATCATGTGGGTCATGTATCCCTGTGAAACATTAGAGTTATGGTAAGGGCTCCTTTAATCCATAGGAATATCTCTAAGCTAAATAAACAATTTGTTTCAGGCATAAAACTGCTATGTTTTTCCGAAGATTTGTAGATATGGTGGTGAAACAAAGTGTGATGTTTAGTATGCATATATTTTCTTAATCATCTTCTGCTAAAATATTAACAATGATATTATTGTTGACCTCAGTATCTTTTAATATAAAAATCTCTGTGAGTTCAATGAAAAGGGCTGGTGATAGAACAATATGTGTGGTGTAATCATATATATATATATATATAATCCTATATATAATATGATCCAGTTGTGAGTATATGAAACACAGAGTTTATTCTTGGATTATTCTTTATTAATTATTGTATTATTTTCCCTAGAAACAACTATAAACCTACTTTTGCTTTACCCTGTATATATATTTTTTCAAAGATATTATAAACACACACACACACACAAACTGTAGTTCTCACAGTTCTTAGAAGAGTTGCTAGTTAACTAGGGGGAGTGGTGTCTCAAACTAATAGTAGATGAGGACAATTCACTGTGACTAACACTGAGATAATGATAATAAAATGAAATACTTTTGTAGCATTTATAATTGTTCTAAGTGTTTTAAATGCATTCATTCTATTATTGTTCCCATTTTAGACACTGAGGCTTAAGAATTAAATTATTTGCTTGAGGTCACATAACTAGTAAATAATGGAGCAGGATTTGAGCTAAGTCAAACTCCTAAATCCATACTGTTAATTAACTACTAGATCCTGAGAAGGAAAGACCTAATCTAGCTTGGGGGTTTGGCATGCTCAAGTGTGGTTTCTTAAAAAAATACTGCCTCACCTGGCCCTAGGGATTCAGATCACAGGACAAAATACTACACATGGCTCAAAAATCATTCCTGTTGTGTGTGCTACACTTGGGCCTCTGGATGCATTGTTAATGAGAGGAAGTTCTTTGTCCAGTTACCTACAGACACTGTGGATGAACTAACAAGTCAAATTCTTCCATACCCATCATCTCCATTCAGAACTCACATGATCTGTGTGGCAAGTGGTATCACAATTTTATGGATGGAGACTGTGAGACTCAGAGAGGTAAAGTGTATTGCCCAAAATCATACAGGTACAAAGTGGTTAGGATTTGAAACCCAAGTATTCTGATGCTACAGTAAATTCTCCCTACTACATTATGGGATTTTGGAGATTATGTGACAGTGAAATGGGCACCCAGATCTCTATCATGCACTTCAGTGGTGGTCCATGTGCCTTCTGGTGGGATTCAGTTGCACTTTCCCTCTCAACCCTGCCCCTACCACATCCATCCTTATCTGGTTATGAGCAACTTTCTAGTTCCAAAGCTGAACTAAGAGGAGAGCTTTTCTCCCTTTTTAAATGAGTAGGCTTTTACACAGAAAGTGCAGACACACAGAAGTGAGTAAGACAAATGCAAATTTTACATTTGTATTTACATTTGTATTTACACGCACAGCCCGGTATTCAGGCATTAGTAATTCACCAGTTCTTTTCTATTACAATGCTAAAAGACACTATTACATTTGAAATATAGTATTTGGGCCCTGATCAAACTATTGCATTATAATCCAGTTTTGTTTCTCTGTTCTTTATTTAAGATCTACAACTTTTAAATCATTTAAGAACACTCTGGTGACCAAAGGGACAAAAGTTCCATTTAAAAATGGCATTTGCTTGGAGGTCTAATGCTCCTAAAGGGGATTATCCCATAACCCTTATAATTATACACCCCACTACGCACAATACTCTAGTGAGACCAGTATTGTATCCACACATTCTAGCCCTAGTTCTGAGTCTGAGGTTCTGATTAACTTAATCATTGGTTAATTTTAATCTGAGCAGCCCTATAGAGATCAATGGCTAACAGGGCATAGCCTTGGTGCTTTGGCCTAGGTATATGTTCCCTGGCTGAGGAGGAAATTATCTATAATATTAACTCCTGCTTGAATAGACTAAGGTCAGAGGGTAAGTGAGGAAGATGGGAGGGACTAAGGACCTGAATGCTATCTTTTGGAGAGGTCATAAAAAAGATTGTGTGATTGTAGGGATCAGCTCAAATAGGGAGTATGCAGAGGGGTTACCTGTGAGTAACTGAAGGGAAAACTGGAAGGATGTGTGGTAGTGACTGGATGTTTCAATTTAATATTTGAGTGAAGCAGTTCTGGGAAATGACAATAGCAAGGGTGACTGAGAAGGGATGGAGGACAAACACACTGCAGAGGAGTAATTCAAAGGGTCTGAGAGCCCAGATGTTAAACTGTATCATCTATCAGAACGCTGAAGTCATCCAGGATGGTGTCAGGGAAAAATACAACAAATCACATGTCAATGTTTCAACAAATGATGAGAACTGACCACAAATTTAGTATGTGATAACAAAGCAAAGGGGTAAAAGTCAATACATTCAGATGACATGAGTCTGTAGCTAAGGGGTCTCACTTCTTCCCTCATAGAAATAGAGGAACAAACCAATGTAGTGGCTTATTAAATAATAGATCTCCTGATGAACTCATCTTCAATATTTTGGGGATAAAGTATCACATATTGTTTCTGGCCAGTCTAAGTTTTCTTTTATCTCCACTTCTGTTTATCCACATTTTACACTGTCTCTCTATCCCCACCCCCTAACAAATATCAGAGGAAAGGTCATCCTGGGAGACTCCCATCTGCATTTTCATAAGAGGCAGAAAGATGAGCATTACTAATTTTGGAGTATGTAGTACAGAGTTAGTTGGCCCAAATAGGGCCAACTTGGATGCTACCTCATATGCCAGAAATCTGGAGTACCCCAGTTCTGTGCAATTGTTTGGGTGTGTCTGGTGTCATCAGAATCAATGTATATAAATTATAGGCACCCTCTAATTTCACTCTCACTCACATGTCCAGTAGAAGAGCAGACTCCAAGGTGGACAACAGCTACTAACTGTAGGGTGGTTTGCCTGGGCCAGGCCTATTATAGCCACTCCCACCTGCAGGGCTTTATATGAGAGATGTCCACATGGAAAATATTAACACAAAATAAAAGTGGCTGCAAAGAGGAGATGAAAGCCACAACTGGCCTAACTTCAGAGCAAAGCTTCCATCAGTTTGTTCCAGGATGCAGCTGGCATTGTTAGGAGTAACAAGAAAAAGATGAATATAATTCAACAACAATTTATTGCTCTTGAAGGCCCTGTGCCATGTATCATGATGTACACTGTGAGCAACAAATAACAGAATAAGTTTCTGTCCTTGAATATAAGAAGGCAAAGAAGAGACAGGTTACATGTTACCTGAAATACATGTTAATCAAAGGCAGAAATTGACGAGCACTATAATGAGAGAGGTATCCAAGAAGGATATGCAGAGGAGGTAGCACTCGAACTGAGTCCTGAAGAATGAATTGAATTTCTGTACATATAGGTGATATTCAAGGAACAGCATGGATAAATGAATGGAGTTAGGACAATGCAGAATACTGGGTGTGTAGCGATAAATGTGGAAAAAATAAAGATATAAAGTAATACTAATAGTTAATATTTGTGAATCTCTTACTCTATATACTATATGCCAGGAACAGTGCTGAGTGTATTTTAGTGATTTTATTTATTTATTTTTAGAGAGAAGGGAAAAGACAGAGAAAAAGGAGAGAAAGATGGATGTGAGGAAGAAGCATCAATAAGTTGCCTCTCATATGCCCCCAATCAGGGAATTGGCCAACAGCCCAGGCATGCGCCCTTACTGGGAACTGAACCAGAAACCTTTCAGTCCACAAGCTGGTGCTCAATCCACTGAGTCACACCAGCCAGGGCACAGTGTATATTTTGTATTAACTTATTTAATCTTCACAAAACCCCTATGAATTAGGTTAATTTTATTATCTTCATCATCCCCACTAGACAGTTCAGAAACTGAGGCCTAGCAAATTTAATTAACTTGCTCAAGAGCTCACAGCCAGTACATGGGAGAGCCAAAATTCAAACCCAGGAAACTTGTATCCATATCAAACTTATGCTCAGAACCTCTATATAACACTACCTTTCAACAAAGGCAGGGAGAAGATCATGAAGGGCTTTGAATGCCAGAATAAGATCTTGTCCTCTATTTGGTTCTCAGGTCTAGAACACACTAAATGAGTGACCTAGGGCAAATTACTTATCTGAAGTCTAATTCTTAAATTTGTAAAGTGGAAATAATATAAAATATTCTGGGGATTAAATATGATATAAAGCACTATCGATTGGCCTGTAATGGACACTTAGTAAATGTAGCTGCCATTTTTTCAGAGTAGAATGAGAATGAAATGGGGGCCATTCCAAGTAAAAGAAATACAATTAAGTATTTCTGAGTATTAAGTAATAATACAATTAAGTATTATTGAGTCTGGGAAAGAAATGCAAGGACCAGCTTTATGAAAGACTTTAAATATGACTCTGAAGCATTTCATTATTATTCTGTAAGTGACAAGGGTTACCATTAAGCAGAATAAATTTTGAAAGGGCATGCATGAAAGGTGGAAGGGAAAACACATAGTCACAAATAAACAGCCAGAAACCACTTGCTTTCTATCTGACCTTGAGCCAGATACTATAAAGCATATAGAGAGAAAGCCCCTGGGTTCTATCCAAAAGGGGTGATAAGGCTGGAATCCAGTACTGGTTCACCAAAACCAAGCAATGTCATGGGAATATAAAGTGGTAAAACCACTTTGTGAGATACTATGACAGTTTATTAAAAGTTAAAAATACACTTACTATATGACCTACTTCTATTTACCTATAGACTTAAAAGAGTATGTTCACTCAAACACCTTTACAAGAATGTTGATTGATAGTAGCCCTATTCAAAATCACCAAAATCTGGAAATGACCCAAATATCCACCAACAGTTGAGTGGATAAACTATGATATATCCATACCATGGAATACTATACAGGAATAAAAAAAGAACCAAGCAAAAAAGTGACTGCATGAATGGATTTGCAAATGAATTTTGCTGAGTAAAAGAAGCCAAGGATGAAAGACTACATACTACATGGTTCCATTTACATGACATTCTAGTAAAATCAAAACTATAAGAACACTCTGGCTGGTGTAGCTTAATGGATTGGGTGTCAGCCTGTGAACCAAAGGGTTGTTGGTTTGATTCCCAGTCAGGGCACATGCCTGGGTTGCAGGCCAGGTCCCCAGTTTGGGGAGTGTGAGAGGCAAGTACATACTGATGTTTCTCTCCCTTTCTTTCTCCTTCCCTTCCCCTCTCTAAAAATAAATAAATAAAATCTTTAAAAAATTATGAGAACAGAGGACAGATAAGTTGTTGCCAGAATTTGGGGGTGAAGGAGAGTGTAACTAGGACAGGACAATGTAAAAGCATAATTTGGAGTTATTGAAACTGAGATTTATCTGATTGCAGTAATGGTTACACGAATTTATGCAAATAAAATTTCCAATGATAGCTACAAAATTATGCAATATTAATTGTGTTTTCTCCTTTGACAGGGTTACTAGACTGATAGCACACAGGGAGACATTTACCAACATCTACTGAAATCAAGTTATTAAAAGTTGTGATATTATTCTAAACTGTTGGGTGAATTTGTGACTGAACAACTGATATCAATGAGGGCTAATTAATGTGGAGGTCTGTAATTGAGTACCACAGGGAAGATTTACATCTTTAGCTCTATTCTACTTTATATTTGTATCAGTAACTTAGATGTAGACATAGACTGTTTGTATTTATGAATGATATTAGGCTAGATGGTATAGTTAGTCAGGATTTTTTTTTATTTGTACAGTTTGGAGCAAAGTGACATTTAGTGGGAAATATGAAATCCCTGGGTAAGTACAAGGTTGACCATACAAAAGGGAGGCAGAATATATAGCCTAGGCCTAGAAGGATTCTGTGATGGGCATGTCAGTGTCAGATAGCATTCAGAGTCTGTCTCTCTTGAACAGACTATCACCTAGTATATAAACCAAGCTTTGGGCCTCCAATATTAACAAGGTTTCAGGCACATTAACTTTTGCCCAGACAGTAGGGGGAAAGCTGGGGAGGGATGAAACCTAGGTCTTATAAGAGGACATTGAAGGAAATAGACATGTTCTGCCTGGAGAAGGACACGAACTAAGACCCTGAAGGACCCTTACAGGGCAGAGAGAGCAAACCAGGTATGAGAGATCCAGGTTGCCACATCATAGCAAGAAGAAATTTCATCTTAGTATAAGAAAAAAAATTAGCCAGTTGATGAATGAATGGCCTGCTTCAAGGGGTAGTAAATTTCTTGCCAGCAGAGCTGGGTGATAAGAAGCTGCTTTAGCATTAGTGTGAAGCCAGATTTCTACATTGACTAAAATAATTGTTTTCAAACTTGAGGGTGTGATGCATCTGTATCACTGGAGAGCTAGACATAGATTCAGATTCCTGAGTATCCAGGTTGAGGTTCTAATTCAGGAGGTTTTGGGGAGGTCTGGGAATGTACATCTTTAACAAATGCCCCTAAGTGATTTTAAACTCACTTTGGGCAATAGTCTCCTGAGAGATGGCTGATTTATGCTTACTGAGGTCAGCTATGGAGGAGGGGAAGGGGCACTGGACTGGTAGGTGGGCTGAGCTGCTCTCCTGGCTCTTTGTCCATAAAATATTATGTGAGTCCATTCCTCTCTTGAATGCCAGTGTGTATCATGTTGAATGTTCTTCTAACTTCTTCACTTTATTTTAATTTTTTTCTGATTCTGAAACTTTTTAATTTAAATATTTTATTGCTTATGCCATTACAGTTGTTCCAATTTCCCCTTTTGACCCCCTCCACCCATCCTGACCCTCACACCCACAGTCAATTCACACACCATTGTCCATGTCAATGGGTCCTTCATATATATTCTTTGACTAATCCCTTCACCTTCTTTCAACTAGTCCCCACCTCCACCTCCCCTCTTACAACTGTCAGTCTGTTTTCATGTAGCTATGCCTATGGTTCTATTTTTCTCACTAGTTTATTTTGTTCATTAAATTTCACTTATAAGTGAGATCATATGATATTTATCTTTCACCGACTGGCTTATGGAACTGGAGACATGTAAGTGAAATAACTTCTTTATTTTATTATTTTTATTTATTTAGTTTATTGGGGTGACATTGGTTAATTAAATTATATGGGTTTCAGGTATACAATTCTGTAACACATCACTTGTATATTGTATTGCGTGTTCAGCACCCCAACTCAAGTCTCTTTCCATCACCATTCATCTCTCCACATCCATTTTCCTTTGGTAATCAATATACTGTTATCAGTGGAACTATCCTTTTTTCAAACAAAATCTTACACAAAACCCCAATATTTGAAGCAAATGTTGAGCTGTCTGGTGCCTCTATTTGCATGTGTGTAGATGAGGAGTGTCTTGCCCACTCACCATGCCCCTTACAAAGCCCCAGAAACTCCTCTTTGAGATTTGAAAGTCTGCTCTGGGATCTTCTAGATGTCTGGGTTATGATGAACAAGGGCCTTTGGGTTTTGTGACCCTCATGCCTGGGTTCCTGTGCCTTTCTCTGAGCTGGTACCTGTGTCCACCCCAGTCATCTCCTTTCACCATGCAAACACCATCATCAAGTGAGAACTCTGTCCGAATAAGGCCTCTGAGTCAGGTTTTCTCCTCTCCCCTTACCAGGCTACCAATAACTCACTCCATCCTAGCAGTTCCCCCACAGACCCTGCCTGTTTCATCCCTTAGTCTTGAGTTCCAAGTGTATCCCTGTCCAGACTGCTTTTGTGGGGCCAGGGCAGGGTGAGTACTAAAAATCAGCTTCAGACAATGCTTTGGAAAGCTTCTCCCAAATCTATTGGTCTAGGCTTTATTTCCCCAAATTGCCTCTCAAGTCTGTCTTATCACCCTGCTGCTTCAAATAGCTTCCTCTGCAAGGTAGACCAAGAACCTTTGGTGATCAGCCGCTCCTCATTCCTTGAGCTTTATCTCCAGCTTCCTACAAGTCATCAGATTTTGTTGCAATCTGAGGACTGTCTGTACAGGGGTTGACTACATTAAACCTTTGCAAAATTTAGTAGATAATTCTTTGTGCCTTAGAATTGTCTGCCTGGGCCTGGGTGATGACATTTGAAGGCCATTTGGAACCACAGAGTCTCTGGGAATAGTAACAACTATCTTTTATTGAACCCCTCCTCTATGACAGCCAATTTCCTGTTCATTACCTTATTTAATTCTCACATCGACCCTGTGAAGTCAGTACCATTAGTACTCCTCTTTTCCAGGTGAGGAAACCCCGACTCAGCACAGTTAATCTGCTGAGCTGTAAATACAAAACTGGGGCTATGGGCCCATGTTCTGGTAATCACAGAGGTGATATTTTTAAACTTCCTGACATGTAGAAATAGATGGAAGCTACTCTGGCCATTCTAGAGAACAGATACAATGTCCTGGGGAAGTGCAATAGTTAGTACCTTGTGGTCTTAGGAACATGTCATCACTTTTTCAGTCCTATTTCTGCTTGGTGGCAAAGTTCTCCTCTGAGTTTCCACAAATCTACAAGATAGGAACCCCTTACTGCTCAGCTGGGCAGTGCCAGAAAACAAGGAATAGGTACCAATAGATGCAATGACTCTGGGCTTTGCTGCAGAAAACAAGTCTCTGGACTGACTGGTAGGTAAACTCACCCACAGTTCTCAAACTTGCTTGAACATGACAACATGCCATTGAAAGATGCACATGGAGGTTTCTAAGCCCCATCACTGAGATTCTGATCCAGGAGGTAGGCTTAAGACCCAGGAATCTTCATGTGGAATACATTCCCTGAATGATTTGGATGCAGGATTTTCTGAACTGACTTTTTCCCAGAAGAGATTTATACCAAATAGCTTTTCAAGTCTCATCCAGCTTTAAGGTTTCTACTATACTTTAGTACTAAGCTGCATGACATGGATGATAAGTCAAATCAGAAAGAGAGGCAAGAAGTATGAGTGCCAATAGTTATAAATTGATGATTAATAATGGTGTCATGGGAGTGATCACGCTCGTGTTAAGTCTTGAAATAGAGATGAAAATTGGATAGGTACAGAAGAGAAAGTGGTACTCTAGGCAAAAGAACTGGTGGGAGCAAAGCCCCAAAGACAGGAATGACTATGGTTTATATGTGGTGGGATGTGTCAATTAAGGAACCCAGCTGGCCTCCTTGAAGAAAACAATAGAAGAGAACTTTGGTAGAGAGGAGACAAATTAAAATGGGTATGTACACTATCCAGAGGACTTAGGTTTGGGAAACAAATGAAGTCTTTGTAAGCTCTGAGGCATGGAATACAAGGGATCTAAAGCAACACTTTTTAACATTGTTGAAAATGTATATCACCACTCAGTACATACATCCACATGTATATATGGATGTGTTTGTGTGTATAATAGAAACCAAACTTTTCTGAAAACAATTATTTTTAAGGACCAATGTGATGTACTCTAATGTCATCTGTATTTATGTCTGACTTATTTGCTATTGTGACTTACAAAAATATCTCTTCTGGCCAAGATAGAGATGTAGGTAGATATACTTTGCTTCCTCCCACAACCATAAGAAGGACAACAACAAATTTAAAATAAAAAAAATAACCAGAACTGCCAGAAAATTGAACTGTATGGAAGTCCTACAACCAAGGAGTTAAAGAAGAAATACATTCATCCAGACTGGTAGGAGGGGCAGAGATGGGTGGGTAAGGTGAAGAAGACTCATGGCAAGGTAGCAGGTGGAGGACTGGGGCAAGCAAGGTGGTGGCTGGTGGACCAGACAGTCCCACATTCACATGTGGATAAACCAGGAGGAACAACTGGAGAGCCAGAAAGACAACATAACCCAAGGTTCCAGTACAGGGAAATAAAGCCTCAAAACCTCTGACTGTAAAAATCTATGGGGGTTTCAGTGATGGGAGAAACTACCAACCTCACAGGATAGTTGGTTGGAGAGATCTACAAAGTCCTAGAATGTACACAAAATAACCCACACAGTAATCAGCACCAGATGGGCCCAATTTGCTTGTGGGTAGTGAGGGAGGTGACTGAAAGCTTGCATAGAGCTGAGCAAGTGGCATTGTTCCCTCTTGAACCCATGCCCCACATACAGCACCACAGTGCAGCAACCTGGGTTGTTCCACCCTGGGAAATACCTAAGGATCCACCTCTTACTACGTAGAGCTGAAACAAAATAAAAATATGGTCCAAATGAAAGAACAGATCAAACCTGCAAAAATAGAGCTAAGCAATGAATAGATAGCCACCTAGCAGATGCATAGTTCAAAATGCTGGTAATCAGGATGCTCACAGAAATGGTTGAATACGGTCACAAAATAGAGGAAGAAGTGAAGGCTATGCAAAGTGAAATGAAGAGAAATGTAGAGGGGACAGTGAAAGGAATTAAACCAGACTTAAATCAATGATTTGGACCAGAAAGAAGAAATAAGCATTCAACGGGAACAGAATGAAGAAACAAAAATTCAAAAAATGAGAAGAGGCTTAAGAACCTATGGGACAACTTTAAATGTTCCAACATCTGGATTATAGGGGTGCCAGAAGAAGAAGAGGAAGAGCAAGAAATGGAAAATTTATTTGTAAAAATATGAAGGAGAACTTCCTCAATCTGGCAAATGAAATAGACTTCCAGGAAGAACAGGATTCTCAGAGAGTTCCAAGGAAGTTGGACCGAAGGAAGCACACACCAAGGCACATCATCATTAAGTTACCCAAGATGAAAGATAAGGAGAGAATTCTAGAAGCAGCAAGAGAAAAGGAGACAGTTACCTACAAAGGAGTGCCCATAAGACTATATCAGCTGATTTCTCAAAAGAAACCTTACAGACAAGAAGGGGATGGAAAGAAGTATTTCAAGTCATGAAAAGCAAGGACCTATATCTAAAATTACTCTATCCAGCAAAGCTTTCATTTATAATGGAAGGGCAGATAAAATGCTTCCCAGATAAGGTAAAGTTTAAGGAGTTCATCATCACCAAGCCCTTATTATATGAAATGTTAAAGGGACTTATCTAAGAAATAGAAGAAATCCAAAACTATGAACAATAAAATGACAACAAACTCATAACTATCATCAACTGAACCTAAAAAAAAAAAAAACAAAACCAAAACTAAGCAAATAACTAGAACAGGAATAGAATCACAGAAATAGAGATCGCATGGAGAGTTATCAATGTGGAGGGGAAGGGGGAAAGGAGAGAGCGATTGGTATAGGGAATAAGAAGCATAATTGGTAGGCATAGAATAGACAGGAGGAGGTTAAGAATAATATAGGAAATGGAGAAGCCAAAGAACTTATATGTGTGACCCATGAACATGAACTAAGGAGGGAGAATGCTGGTGGGAGGGGTGATGCATGGCAGAGGAAAATAAAGGGGAGAAAAATGGGACAAGTGTAATAACATAATCAATAAAATATATTTAAAAAAATAACAATCAACATTATACCAAGCAGGAGACAGTCAATATACTCAAAATATCCAAATCAATAAAATTATTGGTGAAATTGAAAGAAATATAATGGTTGGGCTATAAAGCAAATACTTCCAGGTATTACAAATTTTGAAAGCAAATAAGGTCATTCATGAGGCACTGGAGAAATTATACTTACACCCTTTATGACACCATTTTGAACTGTGCTGTGGTAACCCCTGGTTTTAGCTTTCTAATTGTCTATGTTCCAAATCTACTCTACAAATTCAGTATTCTGTGCTTTGGGATCTCAGAAGTTGCTACAACATAACCTAATCATTGGAACAGAATGTACATTTAGGCTCACCTTTCCATTTTAGGGAGCTGAAGCAATGTTAGGTTACTTAGTGGAGTTTATTTGAGCTGATTTAAAATCTGTTTGTTTTCTCTTTTCAGACACAGCCTACTTCAAAGTGGCTGCCAAAATTTCTTCTTTTGCTGGAATTTTCAATTGTATGGGAAAGAGCCTCTCTCATTGGCAGTCATGCAAGTTCTGGATTATACTTTGGTTTTATTTTTTCTGGGGGCAAATGATTTTTTGTTTTGGTACTATGCTATTCCTTACGTTGGGTCTCAGTCTCAGTTGTTAAAGTGTCACTGACATCTAGCACAGTGTAGGCACTGATAGGTGCCCCATAAACCTTTGTTGAAAGGATAAATAAAATGCCACTTTGGGCACTAAGACATTTTTTACTCCTCTGAAATTCACTGATTTTTTACCTGAAAATGGATGGCATTTTGTCGTATGTGTATTGAAGCTTTTGTTACACCATATTTTTAAAAATATTTTATTTATTTATTTTTGGAGAGGGAAAGGGAGGGAGAAAGAGAGGGACAGAAACATCAATGTTTGGTTGCCTCTTGCATGACCCCTAATTGGGGACCTAGCCTGCAACCCAGGCATGTGCCCTGACTGGGAATTGAACAATGACCCTTTGGTTCTCAGGCCAGCACTCAGTCCACTGAGTCATTCCAGGCAGGGCTGTTGCACCATATTATGTTATTCATTTAGGTATCCAATTTGCTCATTAGATTGCAATCGCTTTGTGGGAAACAATAATTTTGCCTTTTATTGCCTTGGTCTCTGAAGTGGGCATTGAATGATTGTTGAAGGAACATATCAACAAAAGTACAAATAAGGCATGGGGTTAATTATGAACCTATACAACACCTCAGACATTTATGAGTTATCTATGGAGACTTCTCAACTTCTCCAGTTATCAGTGATCTTCCTTTCACTAATGTATTCACTCATACATGTATGCCTCAAATATCTTGGCCACTTACTTTGTGCCAAGCACTGTTTTAGGCTCTAGGAATTCAGTGATGTATAATACCAATTCCTCACCCTCATGGAGCTTATGTTCTATTGAATGAGATAAGTAACTGAAGATTAAGTAGAAAAAAAAGAGGAAAATCTATTCATACTATAGAAGGCAATTCTTGACTATATTCTGCTTTGAACAGGTATTCTGTTTCATGAGCAATCTTGAGGAATGATGATAGCCACTATTTTCCTGTTCCCCATATTGAAGAGGACTGCAAGCTTCTCTTTGTATTGAAACTGTATTCTCCAAATGCAAGGTTATTATTTTTTCAATATGATTTATTCATCAGTGTATACTAAGGACATAAGACAGTACATTGCACATAAGACAGTGCCTTGCACATAGTATGTACAAATTGTAATGGAGATATAATTTATATATAACATTGTATAAGCTTAAGATATACAGTGTGTTGATTTGATAGATTTATATATTGCAACATGATTATCACCTTAGCTTCAAATAACACCTCTATCATGTCTCATAATTATAATTTATTTGTTGTGAAGATTTGAGAAGATTTAAGATCTAGTCTCTTAGCAATTTTGAAGTATGTAACATAGTATTGTTGACTATAATCACTATGTGGTGCAATAAATCTCCAAAACTTGTTCATTGTCTAGTTGCAACTGTGTACCCTTTAACAATATTTACCAAATTTTCCCACCCCTCAGTCCCTGGTAACAATCATTCTACTCTCTGTTCTATGAGTGTGGCTTTTTTAGGTTCCATGTTAATTGACATCATACAATATTTATCTTTTTTCTGTATGGCTTATCTCACTAAGATAATGCCCTCAAGGTCAATCCATATTGTCTCAAATGGCAGGATTTTCTTCTTCCTCATGGCTGAGTAATCACATTATTAAAAAATAGATAAATAATTTATTATATTATTCAAAATAAGTACAATGTGGCATACAAGATCTGTTCAGAAGGTACCAGCCATGTAATATGAAAAATAGAGACATTTATTGAAGAAGATGAAGCATACAAGAAACATTGTACATAGGACAATGACACCTCAGCCCCTCTCCATGTAGACTCCTTGGGACCTCACACAGTTCTCCCAATAGCCTTCAGCTGCCCTACTGTATTTTTCTGAATCTCATCAACAGTCTTAAATCTCTTGCCTTTCCAAGGTTATTTTAGTTTTGGGAGAATCCAGAAGTTGCAGTGCACCAAATCTGGGCTATCGAAGGGTTGAGTCACCAGGGTAATTTGATGTTTCACCAAAAAACTCTGCACATGATGTGATGCATGAGCAGGTATGTTGTTGTGATGAAGCTACCAATCACCAGTTGTCCATACCTGTGGCCTTCTGAGTCATCTGAATAGTTTCCATAGAGGAACATTCAAACTTAATGCAAAATTCAATGCAGATCTATTTCTCTACTCAGTCCTTTTGAATGCGATGGCCACACAATACACATGGTCACTCAACAGTGTCTACCACCCCCACTAACTAGTAAAGTGAAGTGGTCATTATTCATCCACGTGCATTCCAGTCCACTCTCCTTGTCTGCCAGGTTACATTGATGTCGCACAAACCATTCTCGTTATATTAACAATGGCTGGACTTTTTCTGGACAGACCTCATATATTATTTACTCATTGTTATTTAATCTCTGATTCCCTCCTCAAATAATTTAGATAGTTATGTGAAAAAAGTTGCATTTATAATATAAATATTGAGAGCCAACAGTGGTAGATACTAAACAAAGTTATGTTTAGCCATGGATGACTGTATTTTAAAGTTCTATCATATTGCTTTTATTTTTTATTTATTTTTAAATTTTCAATTACAGTTAACATTCAACATTACATTAGTTTCAGGTGTTCAGCATAATGATTAGATATCTGTATGCCTTATGAAATGATCTCCATGATAAATCTAGTACCACTTGACACCATGCATAGTTATAAGATTATTGACTCTATTCTATACACTGCATTTTACTTTCTGTGACTATTTTCTAATTGTCAATGTGTACAGTCAAACATTAGTTCTCAAATGCCTTGGTTCTCAATTCAGTTCTTGACCAAACTGTTCACAGAAAATATGTTTCAGTTGTCTAACAAAACTTCGGGTCTTGATTCCTACCCACCAATCCTTTCATGCTGATACCTGTATAGTCAGTTATGCATCTTTCTGGTGACAAAAATTCGGTTTTCAAACCAATCACCTCTCAAACAGTTTTCTGGAAGAAATTAAGTTGAAGAACTGAGGTTTTACTCTACTTCTTAATCCCTTCACCTTTTTCATCCAGCCTCCCAAACCCTTCCCATCTGGCAAACACAGTATGTTCTCTATCCATGAACTGTTTCTGTTTTTTTTTTTTTAAATTTAGTCTTTTTATTCTACATCTAAGTGAACTAATATACAGTGGCACCTTGGTACTCATTGTTAATTTCTTCTGATAAGTGGTGAACAAATGACAATTGAAGAAGCATTTTCTTTCACAGGGTGGCATCGTGACTCATACAAGTTCTAGCAAGTGCAATGAGTGGCGAGCAAGCACCCAGTGCTGAAACATTTTTCTCGTGGAAATGTGACAAGTACCAGGTTTGACAAGTTCTGAAGCTGGTGAGTACTGAGGTACCACTGTATTTGTCTTTCTCTTTCTGATTCATTTTACTTAACATAATACACTATAAATTCATTCATGTTTTCACAAATGGTAAGATTTTATTCTTCCTTATGGCCAGGTAATACTCCATTGTATATATGTAACACCTCTTCTTTATCCACTCATCTTTTGACTGGAGCATTTAACCCAGGTACATTTAAAGTAATTATTGAGCTCTGGCTGGTGTGCCTCGGTGGATTGAGCACTGGCATGCAAATCAAAGTGTTGCCAGTTCGATTCCCAGTCAGGGCATATGCCTGGCTTGCAGGGCAGATACCCAGTAGGGGGCACATGAGAGGCAAGCACACATTGATGTTTCTCTCCCTCTCTCCCTCCCTTCCCCTCCGTCTAAATAAATAAATAAATAAATAAATAAATAAATAAATAATCTTTAAAGTAATTATTGATCGCTCTGTATTTATTGTCATTTTATTGTTTATTTCTTTTGTTTTACTTAGAAAAATACTTTATTATGTAATAAAGATGATCAATAGGTTGATATCAGTGTCATAAACTTTCTCATTCACAAAAACTTACCAACATTATATATATGTATACAATATACAATATACAATATATAATAATAATAATTTCTCGTAGAAATTTCTTCTAGAAATCTTAGCGTAGAGCTACTAAAGATAAACATCCATAATTCACTCTAAAATAATTTTGACAGGTATGTAGTTATTGTCATTTTTTCTTTTCTGATTATTTTTGTAATTTTTCTCTTTTCCTTTCTTATTTTAAACATTTTATTATTTATTTTAGACAGAGGGGAAAGGAGGGAGAAAGAGATGGAGAGAAACATCGATGTGTGGTTGCCTCTTGCACATCCCTAACTGGGGACCTGGCCAGCAACTCAGGCCTGTGCCCTGACTGGGAATCAAACCGGTTACCTTTCTGTTCACAGGCTGGTGCTCAATCCACTTAGCCACACCAGGCAGGGCTAGACTATAAGATTTTTAAGGTCAGCTTTTATATCATGTATTTCTGTATTCTTAGCAGGAATTTTTTTGGGGGGTAAATATATAAATGACCACTCAAATGATCAGATAATGCTAATGCATATTCAAAAAATATTTTCAGACTCCAAGACATCTTCTTAACTCATTTGAGAAAAGCAGCACCAGCACCATGGTCACTCTAGGTTCAGTGATATCTTTTTTTTATTTTTAATTAAATTTATTGTGATGGAATTGGTTAATAATATTATAAAATTTCGGGTGTAGAACTTAATATTATGGCATCTGTATACTCTATTGTTCAATATGATCCAGTAGCTCTTCTTCTGGATACCTACCCCAAAATTCTGAAAACATTTTATACAAATATATATATGTATTTGTAATATATATATATACACACTTCTCTGTTCATTGCAGCATTATTTGCAATACTTATGACATGGAAACAACCTGAGTATCCTTAGACAAGTGAATAGATAAATAAGAGGTACATACTACTCAGCTGTAAAAAGATGAAATACTGTCAGTGGTCTATTGAGGACTCTTTTCTTCAGTTTCTTTTTAATCCTGGAAGGAGTTTAAGTAGGAAAAAGTCATACCCAAGGAGCACCTTGTCTCAAGCTAGATACCACAAGGCTTTAAAGTCCTTGGAATTGGACTTGGCCACTCTTTCCCAGATTATCCCCGTCTAAAATCACTCCTACTAATATTTGAAGACTAGCAATTGACAAGTATACTGATTTTCTTTAAAAATAGAAAGGTAAAGGTTGGATCCTGGGAACCTGGAACCAGGAAATTTTATGCAAATCAAAATTCTGAAAGAGAATATTAAATGGCTGGTGGGAACTTAAAAAGAATGATCACCAAGACCCTCCCACTTGAGTTCCCTAATATTAACTCACTCAAAACTATTTTTATTTTTATTTTGTGATGGAGTTTCTAGGCTGATAAATAAGGGAAGTGTCACTTAAAACAGGTTTGTTGAAATATAATTGGTATAAAATAACTGCACATATTTAATGTGTACCATTTGATAAGTCTGGACATGAGCAAACAACTATGATACCATCACTACAATCAAGGAAAAAGATATGATGACCACTTTCATGGTTTCTTTGTGTCCCCCTTTATATGCTTCTTTGTGTGTTTTATGGTAAGACCAGTTAAGATCTACCCTTTTAGAAATTATGAAGTGCACAATACCATTTTTAACTATACACACTATGTTGTACAGCAGATCCCTGAAACTTATTCATCTTGCATAACTGAAACTTTATATATCCATTGAAAACAACTCCCCATTTTCTCTTCTCCCTAACCCTGACAACAACCATTCCATTCTCTGATTCTATAAATTTGACCATCTTATATACCCCATATAAGTGGAATCATGCAATATTTATCCTTCTGTGACTGACTTGTTTCATTTTGCAATATATCCTCCAAGTTTATCATGTTGTTGCAAATTGTAAGACTTCCTTCTTTTTGAAAGCCGAACAATATTCCATTGTATGTATAGACCATATTTTTTTCATTCATCTGTTGATGGACACATTGGTTGTTTCCACATCTTGGCTAGTGTGAATAATACTGCAATAAACATTAGCACGTAGATAGGTCCTCAAGGTCATGAATTGAATTATTATGGATACATAGAAGTGAGAAGATAGCTGTCCAGATAATACAAGAGTTTTATATTAGTGATTTTTTAAAATTTCATAATGTTTTTCATAGCTACTGTACTATTTTACATTCCTATCTACAGTGAAGAAGGCTTATTATTTCTGTACAAGCTTGTAGTGACTTTTACAGTAATATAATATTCTTCTTTGTCTTTGGTGATAATTTTTACTTAAAGTCTTTTTATCCAATATAAATATAGCCACACCTGATCAATTCTTGTTACAAGATGCATAAAGTATCATTTCCATCCCTTTGCTTTCGGCCTATGGCTGTTCTTAAATCTGAAGTGGGTCTTTTATAGACAACATGTAGCTGTATCTTTGGTTTATTATTTATTTAGTCACTCTATGCCTTTTTATTGGACAGTTTAATCTACTTATGTTTAAAGATGGTAAGTAAAACTTTTAAATTTATTACAATAGCCAAGTGCTAGAAGCAACCTAGGTGCCCATCAGTAAATGAATGGATCAAAAAACTATGATACATTTACACAATGGAATTCTATGCAGCAGAGAGAAAGAAGGATCTCCTACCTTTGCAACAGCATGGATGGAACTGGAAAGCATTATGCTGAGTGAAATAAGTCAGGCGGTAAAGGACAAATACCATATGATCTCACCTTTAACAGGAACCTAAACAACAAAACAAACAAGCAAGCAAAATATAACCAAAGACACTGAAATAGAAAACAGGCTGATGGTAACCAGAGGGAAGGAGGAGGGAATTTCAGGGGAAAAAGAGAAGGGATTACAGGAACAAGTATAAAGGACAAACGCACAAAAACTAAGGGGGGTGGAAAGGGGAGTGAGGTGGGGAGCACTGGGGTAGGGTGGACTGGGATGGGAGTAGAAGACAGAAAACTATACTTGAACAACAACTAAAATTTAAAAAAAACTTTTAAATTTAAAATAAATGTTAAAAGATGAAGATATTAAGAACAAATAAAATTTGATAATGGATTCACAATTTAAAATGATGCAAATTACAAAATCAAGAACATAAATTGTGTAAAAGGTCAAGTAAAAGTTTATAGGTTTTGTATACAATTGAAGTTTAGTTGCTTTCAGCTTAAATAGACTGTGATTACTCTAAGATGATTTATGTAAAACTCATGGTACCCTCACCAAAAAGTATTTAGAGAAAATGCAAAAAGAAAAAGGGAAAGTCATAAAAAATATTACAAAATATCAACAAAGCACAAAGGCAGCAAAGAAGAATTAAAAGAACAACAAAATAAAGAGAAAAAAATTTAACAAAATGGCAATAGTAAACCCCTTCCCATCAATAACTACTCTCAATGTAAATTGAATAATTTTTTTCTTTTTATTTAAAGATTTTATTTACTTATTTTAGACACAGGGGAAGGGAGAGAGAAAGCAAGGAAGAGAAACATCAATGTTTGGTTGCCTCTCACACACCCACTACAGGATACCTGACCTGGCCAGCAACCCAGGCATGTGCCCTGACTGGTAATCTAACCAGTGACCATTTGTTTCTCAGGATGGCACTCAATCCACTGAGCCACACCAGCCAGGGCTGAATAAATTATTTAATCAAGAGGTGGTGAGTGGCTGAATGTATAATAAAGCAAAATCCAACTATGAACTGTTTAAAAGAGAGTCACATTAGATTTAAGGACAAACAGGTTGAAATTGAAGGAAAGCAAAATGATATTCCATGAAAATTGTAAACAAATATTAGATAAAATAGACCTTAAGTCAAAATATGTTACTAGATACAAATACAAACATTATGTAATGATAAAAGTATCAAAATTAACCAGGAAGATGCAGCAATTATAGATATATGAGCTGTCAAGTTTTTGGTTAAATTTATTCCTAGGTATTTTTGGTGCAATTTTTTTCCTTTTTTTCTTTTTCTCTACTTTATTTTTTATTATTTAATGTATGACAGTTGCTCCATTTTTTTTTTATTTTTGCCCCACTGCACCCAGCCCAACCCTCAGTCTGCAGTCAATCCATTGTCTCTGTTGTCCATGTCCATGGGTCATTCATACATGTTCTTTGGTGCCTTTCCCTTTCTCACACCATTCCCCACCTCCCTCCTCCCCTCCTACAGCTATCAGCCTGTTCCATGTTTTCATGTCTCTGATTCTATTTTTCTCATTATTTTCTTTTATTCATTAGATTCCAGTTATAAGTGAGGCCATATGATATTTGTTTATTGCAGACTGGCTTATTTCTCCAAGCATAATAAACTCCAGGTCTATCCACTTTGTCAGAAGAGATAGAACTTCTTTCTTTCTGCTGTATAGTATTCCATTGTGTAAATGTACCACAGTTTTTTAATCCACTCAGTAACTGATGGGCACTTGGGCTGTTTACAGCACTTGGCTGCTATAAATTGCACTGTTGGGAACATTGGGGTGTATAGGTGCTTTTGAATTGGTGCTTCAGGATTTTAGGGTGTATTCTCAGGAGTGAAATCGTTAGATCATAGGGAAGCTCCATCTTTAGTTTTTCAGGACATTCCGTACTATTTTCCACAGTGGCTGCACCAATCAGCATTCCCACCAACAGTGCATTAGGGTTCCCTTTTCTCCACAACCTCCTGAGCACTTAATCTTTGTTGATTTATTGATGATAGCCATTCTAACAGGTGGGATATGATATCTCATTGTGTTTTTTCTTTTTAATATATTTTATTGATTATGCTATTATAGTTGTCCCATTTCCCCCCTTTATTCCCCTACATCCTGCACACCCCCTCCTACTCACATTCTCCCCCTGTAGTTCCTGTCCATGTGTCATAAGTTCTTTAGCTCCTACATTTCCCATACTATTTTTGCCCTCTCCCTGTCTACTTTCTACTGACCATCTATGCTACTTATTCTCTGTACCTTTTCCCCTCTCTCCTCCCACTCCCCTGTTGCTAACCCACCATGTGATCTCCATTTCTGTGGTTGTGCTCCTGTTTTAGGTGTCTGCTTAGTTTGCTTTTGTTTTAGGTGTGGTTGTTAATAACTGTGAGTTTGCTGTTCTTTCACTGTTGATACTTTTTATCTTCTTTTTCTTAGATAAGTCCCTTTAACATTTCATATAATAAGGGTTTGGTGATGATGAACTCCTTGAACTTGACCTTATCTGAGAAGCACTTTATCTGCCCTTTCAACTAAATGATAGCTTTGTTGGATAGAGTCATCTTGGATGTAGGTCCTTGCCTTTCATGACTTGGAATACTTCTTTCCAGTCCCTTCTTGCCTGCAGGGTCTCTTTTGAGAAATCAGCTGACAGTCTGATGGCAACTCTTTTGTAGGTGGCTGTCCCCTTATCTCTTGCTGCTTCTAGAATTCTCTCCTTCATTTTAGTCTTGGGTAATGTAATTATGATGTGCCTTGTGTTGTTCCTTGGATCTACCTTCTTTGGGACTCTCTGAGCTTCCTGGACCTCCTGGAAGTCTATTTCCTTTGCCAGCTTGAGGAAGTTCTCCTTCACTATTCATTCAAATAAGTTTTCCACTTGTTGCTCTTCCTCTTCCCCTTCTGGTCCTCCTATAATTCAGATGTTGGAATGTTTAAAGATGTCCTGGAGGTTCCTAAGCCTCTCCTCATTGTTTTGAATTCTCGTTTCTTCATTTTTTTCTGTTTGGTTGTTTCTTTCTTCTTTCTGGTCCACTCCATTGATTTGAGTCCCAGTTTTCTTCCCACCACCATTGGTTCCCTGTACATTTTCCTTCATTTCACTTAGTGTAGCCTTCATTTTTTCACCTAATTTGCAACCAAAATCAACCAGTTCTGTGAGTACCCTGATCACCAGTCCTTTGAATTGTGCATCTGATAGGTTTGCTATCTTTTGGTTGCTTAAAAATATTGGCTCTGGGGCTTTGATCTGTTCTTCCATTTGAACCATTTTTTCTGGTCTTGTTGTTCCTGTTACGTAACGAGGGGCAGAGACTTAGGTGTGCACCAGGGAGGGGTTCTGACACTGTATGTGGGGGGGAGTCATAGAAGGAACAATGGTGCTTGCTCTGCTCTCTTGCAGATTTCAGTCCCTTCTGCCACTTCACACAAGAAAATTGTGCCCTTCTGGTGCTGGTTCCCAGGTGGGTGGGCTTTTGTACATTCTAGGACCCTGTGGATCTCTGCAACGAACTCTCCTGTGAGGCAGGGAGTCTCTCCCACCACCTCTGTCCCCACAAATGTTTTCAATTGGTGCTTTTAGGCTTTATTTCCTGGCACTGGGGCCCTGGGTTGCACTCTCTGTCTTGCTGCCCATTTTTGCCTGGCTTATCTGCCCGCGAATGTGTGTCTGCAGTCAGCCAGTTGCCTTGTGTGCCTCACTGGATCTGCTCTTTGCCTCCCAGTGCCTGGGGTCTGCCAACCGCTGCTCGAGTACCCCGGGTCCACCAGCCACCAATTTTTTCCTGCCGTGATCCCCTCTGCTGGCCGCCAACTCCGGTCCTCTTACTGGTCTGGATGAATGGTTGTTGGACTTGGACTTCCATACAGTTCAATTTTCTCTCAGTTCTGGTTGTTTTTTTTGTTTCTAAATTTTTGTTGTCCTTAATTTTGGTTGTGCAAGGAGGTACAGTGTGTCTACCTATACCTCCATCTTGGCTGGAAGTCCTCATTGTGGTTTTAATTTGCATCTTTCTGATGATTAATGACATTGAGCATCTTTTCATATATCTATGGGCTGTCTGTATGTTCTTCTTGGACAAATGTCTAATTGGGTCCTTTGTCCACTTATTAATTGGGTTGTTTCTATTTCTGGTGTTAAGTCATATGAGTTCTTCATATATTTTGGAGATTAAACCCTTGTGCAATGTATTATTGGCAAGTATGTTCTCCCATACATTTGGTTCCCTTTTTATTTTGATAATGTTTTCCTTACCCATGCAAAAACTTTTTAATTTGATGTAGTCCCATTTGTTTATTTTTCCTTTATTTCCCTTACTCTAGAATATATATCAGCAAAAATATTGTTACATGGAAGGTCTGAAATTTTACTGTCTGTTTTTTGCAAAGATATTTATGGTATCACAACTTACATTTAAGTTCTTTATCTATTTTGAGTTTATTCTGGTGTATGGTGTAAATGGTGGTCTAGTTTCATCTTTTTGCATGTACCAGTCCAGTTCTTCCAACACCATTTGTTAAAGAGGCTATTTTCACTCCATTTTATGCTTCTGCCCCCTTTGTCGAATATTAATTAACCTTAGAGACTTGGGTTTATTTCTGGGCACCTATTCTTCCACTGATCTATGTGTCTGTTCTTATGACAGTACCAGACTGTTTTGATTACAGCAGCCTTTTAGCATAGTATAATACCAGGTATTGTGATACTTCCTACATTATTTTTTTTCCTCAAGATTGCTGAGGCTATTCAGTGTCATTTTTGATTCCATATAAATTTTTGGAATATTTGTCCCAGATCTGTGAAATATGCCATTGGTATTTTAATAGGAATTACATCGAATCTATAGAGTGTTTTGGACATTTTAATGTTGTTAATTCTTCCAATCCATGAACACGGTATATGGTTCTATTCATCCTCCATCTAGAGGAGGCTTCTATTGCTATAAGGGTGGTGGGACCCCTGGGTCTCCCTTGGGAGACACTATTCAGTCTTCTGGAAAAATAGTGAATGTGTTCCCCTGCCCCTGTGCCACCCATATTGGTCTGTCCCAGCTTATTTCTGATAATGTATAGATTCTAGTGATCTGTACATTAGTTGTCTGTTGCAAGGGAGGGGCCAATCTGTGTGAGAGGGTCAGCTCTTTCCTGCTTGGTGCTGATGGCAGGTCTGTGTGAATCCAAGGCTTGGCAGGGCCCCGAATCCCCCTTGCTGCACTGATTTTTTATCTCTCTGCCCTGCTGGCTTCAGTGGAATAGGGCCCTATGAACCACTGTGTTTTTTCTCCCTGAGGGAAGTTCAAAATGGGCCCTCTTGGCATTTCTCTTCCTGTTTTGCTCCTGCAGACATATACCCTTCAGGGTGTTCTTGAGCCTGCCCTGCTTGGTGTGCAGAGCTTCCCTGTTGGATGAGGTGCTTGCAATCCAGCAAGTGGTAGGTGTTGGGTATGTCCTTCTCTTCCCAGAGGTTTAAACTACTGTCAGGAAGGGGGTTATGCCTGCTGTAAATAATCTCAGATGCTCAACTCTTGCCTGTCTAATTCCAAGCCCACTGCCATTACGGTAGACACAGTCCCAACTCTCCATTTTGTGTAGCCCTGGCTTGCTAGCTGGGCTGGGGCCCAGAAATCCCTTTGCTGTGCAACTTTCTGAACTCTCTGCTCAGCTGTACTCAGTGGGAGCAAATTGCACTTTCAGTCTTGTCCGTTTCTGGCAGGGCAGCTGCACACAGGGTCCCTGCCCAGCACACTTCAGCTTCCCTTTTAAAAAGTCTCACTGTGATACTCCCACTGTAGTACTGTGTCACTGTCCAGTTTTACACACACACACCACCTCTCCAAAAAGCCAAAAGTCTCTCATGGTCATGGTTGGCTGCAGTCTGCCTCCACCTGACCTGGTTGTGGCCCCTGATCATTTTTGGAGATAGAGTCCCTCTCTCTGTCTAGCACTTTCCCAGTTAGCATTTGGACATGTTGCTTGCTATGTATGTGTAACCCGGATCTCCCTAACTCCGTATATCCTCCCAAGTCACTCCTAGCCAGGGTCTGGTGGTTTCCTGTGTGTGACTGGGGCCCCCTACCCTGAGAGGGAAGAGAGCCACAAATCTGCGATTTCTGACTAGTCTCTACTGCTACAGGTGCCACATAGAGGGTATTTTCCCCTCAACTTATAAAATCTTCTTACTGCCTGTTGGGAAGTATCTTCTGTACTCCTTGGTTTGAAAATTCCATATCAGCTAAGATTCTTTTGATTGTTCATCTTATTTGTCAGAAGATCAGTCAAGAATCCGAGTTGGGGGTCAGGAGCAAGTGAACTCAGCTTCCACATACTTCACCACCATCTTCAATTACCCCTAGATGCAATTTTATTTTTTTAACGTTGTTCAAGTACAGTTGTCTCAATTTTTACCCCCCATGGACCCCAACCCAATGCATCCCCACCTCCCACTCTTGAACTTTGGACAAGGGTTTGACTCCTTGATGCAATTTTAAATGGGACTTTTTCTTACTTTTTATTTCACATGGTTCATTATTTCTGTATAAAAATGAAATCAATTCCTGAATATTAATTTTGTATCTTGCTACTTTAATGAATTTATTTATCAGTTCTGACAAGAAATAACAAATGTTGGCAAGGATGTGAAGAGAAGGGAGCCCTTGTATTCTCAGTGGGATTGTAAATTGGTACAGCCACTGTAACAAAAAAGATGGAGGTACCTCAATAACATAAAAATACAATTATAGTATGATCTAGTAATTCCACTTCTGAAAATATATCCAAAAGAAAATAAAACACTATTTTGAAGAGATATCTGCATCTTGATGTTTATCACAGCATTATTTACAATAGCCAAAACATGGAAACCACCTAAATGTCCATCAACAAAGTGACTTCTAGCCAAGATGGAGGTGAGGGCAGATAGCTTTGCCTCTTCCCACAACCAAAAGAAGGACAACAACAAATGTAAAAACAAAAAATAATCAGAACTCCCAGAAAATCAAACTGTACGGAAGTTCAACTACCAAGAAGTTAAAGAAGAAACATTCACCCAGACTGGTGGGAGGGGTGGACATGGACAGTCTGAGTGAAGGAAATATGCTGCCAGGTGGTGGCCAGAGAACCAGGCAGGCGAGGCAGCAGCTGGCACACCAGGGTAGACAAGGTGGTGGTTGGTGGACCAGGTGGACTGGGCAGTCCTACATTTGCATTCAGATAAACTGGGAGAAACAACTGGGAATCCAGACAGACCATGCAACCCAGGTTTCTGGCACAGGAAAAGAAAGCCTCAAAACTTCTGGCTGTAAAAACGTGTGGGAGTTGTGGCAGCAGAAGAAACTCTTACCCTCACAGGACAGTCCATGGCAGAGGTCTACAGAGTCCTAGAACATATACAAACCTTCCCACACAGGAATCAGCACCAGAAGAGCCCAATTTGCTTGTGGGTAGTGGGGAAAGCTGGTTGAGAACCAAGCAAGTGGCATTGTTTGCCCTCACATACAATGCCACAACACAGCAACAAGAGTTGCCCCCCTCCAGCAAATACTTAAGGCTCTGCCACTTGCTACATAACAAGTTTTCTCAGACCAACAAATATGGCCAAAATGAAATAACACATCAAAACCCCCAAAATAGAACTAAGTGATGAAGAGATAGCCAACCTATCAGAAGCAGAGTTCAAAATACTGGTAATCAGGATGCTCACAGAAATGGTTGAGTATGGTTGCAACATAGAGGAAGAAGTGAAGGCTATGCAAAATGAAATAAAATAAAACGTACAGGAAACCAACTGTGAAAGGAAGGAAGCTGGGACTCAAATCAACAGTTTGTAGCAGAAGGAAGAAATTAACATTCAACCAGAACAGAATGAAGAAACAAGAATGCAAAAAAAAAAAGAAAGAAAAGAAAAGAAAGGAGATGCTTAGGAAATTCTGGGACAACTTTAAACACTCCAACATCTGAATCATTGTGGTGCCAGAAGAGGAAGAGCAAGAAATGGGAAACTTATTTGAACAAATAATGAAGGAGAACTTCCCCAATCTGGCAAAGGAAATAGACTTCCAGGAAGTCCAAGAAGCTCAGAGAGTCCCAAAGATGTTGGACCCAAGGAAGCACACACCAAGGCACATAATAATTATATTACCCAAAATGAAAGATAAGGAGAGAATATTAAAAGCAACAATAGGAATAGAGAGAGTTACCTACAAAAGAGTGCCTATAAAACTATCAGCTGATTTCTCAAAAGAAACCTTGCAGGCAAGAAAGAACTGGAAAGAAGTATTCAAAGTCATGAAAGGCAAGGACCTATATCCAAGATAACTCTATCCAGCAAATCTTTCATTTAGAATGGAAGGGCAGATAAAGTGCTTCCCAGATAAGGTCAAGTTAAAGGAGTTCATCATCACCAAGCCCTTATATGTAATGTTAAAGGGAGTTATATAGGAAAAAGAAGATGATCAAAAATATGAACAGCAAAATGACAGTAAACTCATAACTTTCAACAACTGAACCTAAAAAACAAACAAAAACAAAGTGAACAACAAGAATAGAAACAGAATCACAGAAATGAAGATCACATGGAGGGTTATCAATGTGGAGGGGGAGGGGGAAGAGTGAAGGAAGAGTTACAGGCAATAAGAAGCATAAATGGTAGGTAGAAAATAGACAGGGGAGGTTAAGAATAGTATAGGAAATGGAGAAACCAAAGAACTTATATGTACAACCCATGGACGTGAACTAAGGGGGTGGAGGGATGCTGATGGGAAGGAGAGTTCAGGGCAGATGGAAATAAAGGGGAGAAAAAATAGGACAACTGTAATAGCATAATCAATAAAATATACTTTAATAAAACAAATAAAGTCTAAGTATTGCAAGTTTTAAAAAATTAATAAATGTCCATCAACAGATGAATGGATAAAGAAGTTGTGACTATATATATATTACATAATGGAATTTTATTCATTCATAAAATGGAAATCCTACCACTTGCTACAAAATGGACTGACATTAGGGGCATTATGTTAGGAAAATGAGTTTGGTCACTACGGACATTTCGATTATGTTAATTCTTCAAATCCGTGAACACAGTACAATGTATGAGGTCTGTCCAGAAAAAGTCCAGCCATTGTGAATATAATGAGAATGGTTTGAGCGATATTGATGTAACCTGGCCACCAAGGAGAGGAGACTGGAATGTGCATGCATGAACAATGATGACTCCACTGTACCAGTCAGGGGGTGGTAGACACTATTGAGTGAGCTTGTGTACTGTGTGGTCATTGCATTCAATATGACTGAGTGAGTAGAGCCATGAATCTGTTTTAAGTTTCATATTAAGCTTGAAGATTCCTTTGTGGAAACTATTCAGTTGATTCAGAAGGACATTGCTATGTGCAACTGGTGACTGGCAGCTTCATCATGACAATGTTCCCACTCATGTATCCCACATTGTACAGATTTTTTTGGTGAAATATCAAATCACGCAGGTGACTCAGCCTCCCTACAGCCCAGATTTGGTGCCCTGTGACTTCTGGCTTTTTCCATAATTAAAATCACCTTTTAAAGAGAAGAGATTTCAGACCATCGATGAGATTCAGGAAAATACAATGGGGCAGGTGATTGTGGTTGGGAGAACTGTGTGAGGTCCCAAGGTACCTACTTTGAAGGGGACTGAGGCATCTTTGTCCTATGTACAATGTTTCTTGTATGTTGTATCTTCAATAAATGTCCCTATTTTCATATTAAATGGCTTGATACCTTCTGGACAGACCTCATATATGCTTCCATTTGTTTATATAATCTTCAATTTCTTTCTTCAATGTCCTACAGTTTTCCAAGTTAGTGTCTTTTACCTCCTTGGTTAAATTTATTCCTAGGTACCCTATTTTTGTTGCTGTTGTTGCAATAAGTAGGATTGTATTCTTAGTTTCTCTTTCTGAAAGTTCATTATTGATGTTTAAAAACAGCCTGCTTACTTTTGATCTCTTCTTTAAATTTACAAAAAAAAATTGTTGTTTATGGTATTGTTTTGTACTCGTTTTGGGAAAATGTGAATGGTTAACTAGGGACATCATTGTGCTTTATTTGAAAATTATGCAAAAGCTTTTATGGCTTCATGCCACCACTTGACAAAGTTTTATAACAACACACTGAGAAATAAGAAAGAATGCATTGCCAGATCAATAAAATATAATATTCAGATATCCATGTTGTTCCTGGTCACAGTTTTCTTTTTTGACTGCTTCAGTGGTATCAACACATACAAATTCACTTCCCAAAATAATACATCTTTTAAGTTTAGATTTATATTGTGGTTCTTGTATTACTAACATTTATGACATTATACTGAGCTTTAAAATGTATGTTACTATTTGTATTCCTACTCATATTAGTTTCCTATTGCTGCTGTAACAAATTATCATACTCTTATTAGATTATGATAAAAAACACGAAATTAATATGTTACATTTGAGGAGATCAGAAATCTGAAATTAGTCTTATTAGAGACTAAAATCAGAATGTGGTAGTGCAATTTTCTTTATGGAGCTTCTAGCAGCAAATCTGTTTCCTTGCCTTTCCGAGCTTGTAGAGACCACCCATATTCCTTGGGGTTCATAATCATCTTTCTCTATTTCCTTTTCTTAAAGATTTTATTTATTTATTTTTAGAGATGGGGCAGGGAAGGAGGGAGAAGGAAAAAAACATCAATGTCTGGCTGCCTCTCTCACACCCTGTACTGGGGACCTGGCCCGCAACCCAGTCATGTGCCCTGACTGGGAATCGAACCAATAACCCTTTGGTTCGCAGGCTGGTGCTCAATCCACTGAACCACACCAGTCAGGGCTCTTTCTCCATTTTCAAAGCCAACAACATCAGGCCAAGTTTTTCTCACACTACCATTTCTCTGGTCCTCCTTCTTCTGCTTCCTTTTTCCACTTGCAAAACCCTTGTGATTACATTGGACCCGCACATATAATCCAGGGTAATTTCTACATCTTAACATCAGCTGATTAACAAATTTAACTCCATATGAATCTTAAAATTCATTGACTTGATAAAAGAAAAGGTAGGGAAGAAAATATTTGGTTCTAAAGGAAGAACAAAATATTATTTATTGTGGAATGGGTATTCCAGGTAAATGCAGCAACATTTTCTGTGTAAGACTAACAATGGGAAGACCATTACAATTGTTTAGCAGAGAGATGGTATGATGATCTCTGTGTCATACAAAGCTTCTTGTGGAAGCAATGTGGAGAGGGTCAAAAGCAGAAGCAGGGAGATTAGGTAAGATATTATATCAACCTAGAGTGCTGATAAAGTTAGAAAGCTGAAGATACAGTGGTAGAGACTAGAAATAAACTAATGCATATACAGTTAACTAATATTTGAAAAGGGAGTAAAAAATTATCAGTGGGGAAAAAGATAATCTCTTCAATAAATGTAATTGGAAAAACTGCATATTCACATGCAAAAGAATGAAACAAGACCACTTTATTACCCCACTCATAAAAATAATTTTAAATGGATTAAAGAATTAAATGTAACACTAGAAGCCATGAAACTCCCAGAAGAAACATAGGAAATAAGCTTCTGGACATTGCTCCTGGCAAACAAATTTTTGAATAGGACACCAAAAGCACAAGCAACAAAAGCAAAAATCAAGAAATTGGACTACACTAAACTACAAAGTTTCTACACAGAAAAAGAAATGATCAACAATATGAAAAGGTAACCTATAGATGAGAGAAAGTATTTGAAATGTGTCTACCCAAAATATATAAGGAACTCATGCAACTGAATAGCAAAAAAAAAATCTGATTAAAAATGGGTGTAGGGCCTGGATGCATATTATTCCAAAGGAAATATACAAATGGTCAACAGGTATATGAAAAGTTACTCAACATTACAAATTATTAGGAAAGTACAAATCAAAACTGTAATGATATATCACATCACATTTGTTAGACTGGCTACTATAAAAAATACAAGAGATAAGTGTTGGCAAGAATGGGGGAAAAATAATGCTTGTACACCCTTGGTGAAAATGTAAACTGGTGTAGCCATTATGGAAAATAGTATAAATGCTCAACAAAAAAAAATTAAAAATGTAACTACCATATAATCCAGCAGTTTCAATTCTGGTTATATATCCAAAGGAAATAAATTGCTATCTTGAAAAGATATCAGCATCCCATATTTGTTACATCATTGTTTACAATAGTCAAGACATGAAAACTACCTAATGTCTGTAATGGATAAATGGAAAAAAGAAAGTGGGTGGTAGTAGGGCAAATGAGGACATGTTTACATGGCTTGTAAATGCATCACTTTACTCTCTTCTTCCTCCATAACATGGAGTCATTTCTGTGTATCTGTGTTTTTCTGTCTCTGCTCCTCTTCTTATAAAGGAAACAATGATATTAGAATAGGGCCCACCTTAATTCAGTATGACCTTATCTTAACTATTTACATCTGAAACTAACCTATTTCCAAATAAAGTCACATTTGGAAGCCCCTGGGATTAGGAATTTGATATAAGTTTTGGGGAGACATGTTGGTGAAAGGGCATAAACTTCCAGATATAATTTGAATAATTTCTGGGGATCTAATGTACAGTGTGGTGGCTATAGTGAACAGCTTAAAAGAGTCAATCTTGAATATTTGCCCTGAAAAGAGAGAAAAAATGTTATAGTGTGTACATGTCAAGTTAGAAGTTTGTATCTTTCCTCTACTCTGGAGAACCTGGAGGTAGTCTAGTAAGGAAAGAGTTATATTAGTGCATGATGACAACCCTGAGATGGTAACCATACTTCTCTTTCCCCATCATAGACAGCCAGCCTAAAGTAAACAAGAGTTTGGAGAAAAGAGAACTTTAATTTTAATGATGTCAGAGTTTTTTATTATTGTACTGGAAAAGGCATATTAATTATTAAAGGAGATTATTCTTGTGACCGAAAGTGAACAAGGCTTTTTATTACCTAAGAATGAGCAGATAAAGGTATGAAGTCTGCCCAAGATTTCTTCTAATACCAGGGAAGGAACTAACCTGGCACAATGGGTTCAAATGAGCAGTTGGGGAAAAGAATTAGGCTGTTTTCAGGCAGCACTATGATAGTTTTAATTGCCCAATATAATAAAATTTTGGGGGAACTGTAGATATCATAAAACACAAAGACAACATCAAAAAGGTAAATTTAACAAATATAAATAATATAGTTGTTTAAAGACATTGGCAGTTTTTAAACACTGCTTTCATGAATAGATTCCGTCCTCTCTCCTTGAATCTTGGAGAAACCTCTGTAACCACTGCGATTAGTGGAATATGTTGGAAATCATACTGTACAAGTATCCAGTCTCAGTCCTTAAGCAACTAGCAGATTCCACTTACTGTCTCTTTGATGTCTTGGCCTTGGAAATTTGAGATGCCTTGTGCATTAGTTTCCTAGGTTTGCGGTAACAAAGTATCATAAACCAGGTGACTGTGAAGAAAGAGAAATTTATTTTCTCTCAGTTCTTATTTTTAATTTTTATTGAACTTATTGAGGGTGACATTGGTTAATAAAATTATATAGACTTCAGGTGTACAATTCTATAATACATCATCTGTATATTGTATTGTGTGTTCACCACCCAAATCAGGTCTCCTTCTGTCACCATTTATTCCTCCTTTATCTTCTCCTACCTTCCCCACCCCTTTTCCCTTTGGTAATAACCATATTGTTGTCTGTGCCCATGAATTTTGGGGAAGCTTAATACCTTCACCTTGTTCACCCAGGCCCCACCCCCTCCCATCTGGTAACCATCAGTCTGTTCTCTGTATCTACAAGTTTCTTTCTATTTTGTTTGTTTGTTTTGTTCATTATGTTCTGAAGACTGGGAGTCCCCAGTCAATCTGTTCACCAGGCCATTCTCTCTCTGAATGTTCTAGAGTAGAATATGTTTCATGAGTTTCTGGTGTTGCAGAAGATCTTTGGCACCCCTTGGCTTGTAAATGCATCACTTTACTCTCTTCTTCCTCCATAACATGGAATCATTTCTGTGTATCTATGTTTTCCTGTCTCTGCTCCTCTTCTTATAAAGGAAACAATGATATTAGAATAGGGCCCACCCTAATTTAGTATGACCTTATCTTAACTATTTATATCTGAAACTAACCTATTTCCAAATAAAGTCACATTTGGAAGCCCCTGGGATTAGGAATTTGATATAAGTTTTGGGGAGACATAATTCAACTCATACTATAACAAACTATAAGAATTTAATCTATATTAAGAATACATTGAGATTTCTGGGGAAATAAAAATAAACTTAAATATTAAATTTGTGAAAATTACATGAATAAATTATACCCTTGATTTTCTTCCTCTGAAGCCATCATACTGCACATGGTATACTTAGCAGAATTCTCTAAGCAATGAGTGGTCAGTGAACCATTGTAAAGATGAAGCCACACAGTCCTCACAAAGGAATAGAGTAGCTCAAGCTTTTACACATCAGTTAATGGCTGAGCTGATTATAAAAGTCTTGTGAATCCTGAACTATAGGTCAAATTTGCCATACCTATAAAGCCATATATTCAAGATTTTCCAGTTGATTTTGAAAATAATGATATCCTTTTTTATAATATGGCCTTTTTTGGTACATATGGAAAACTTTATTGAGTAAATAAATACCAAATATGTATTCTGTGAATAAGCTCTTAATGAACAGAAATTAATGAATTAGTATTAACTCAAGACATTTAAAAGTTTTTCTTACATAGTATTGTTGCAACCAAACCCGAAGAACTAAGCAACTGCATTATATTCAGAAAATCAAAAACTAAACTTACAACATATTCCTTCAAACTTCATCCTCTTTCAGTGAATTACCATCTCTCTGAATGGTACTATCAAAACATGGACCTTATCATTGTTATCTCTCTCGTTATTTGCCACTCTTCTTTTCAATCCATGAAGTAGTCTTCTCAAGTTTATCATATATATATGATAAATATATATATATATCATATATATGATATTATATATATGATATACATATATATATATATATATAGAGAGAGAGAGAGAGAGAGCGCTAATTTCTGTAATCATCAGTATATCTTTCTCTTAGTCTCCACAGGTTTCCAAAACAAAATAGCATAAACTAGGTGATTTAAACAATGGAACTTTATTTCTCACAGTTATGGAATCTGTAAAGTCCAAGATCAAGGTGCCAGCAGAATAGATTTCATTCAGATGCTGCTTATCTTGGCTTATATGTAGCTGCCATCTCCCTGTGTATTCACATGGCCTCTTATCTGTGAATGTTGGGAAGGAAGAGAGAGAAAAAGCTCTCTGGAATTTCTTCTTATAACGCCACTAATCCAATCATGAGGGTTTCCCTATAATCTCATATAACTTTGATTACCTCTCAAAGTCCCCCTGTTTAACTACTATTACATTGGGGAGGGAAGGGCTTCAACATATAAATTTGGAGGGTTGTAGACATAAACATTGAATCCATAACATACCCATCAGTCATACCTGGGTCTGGCACACATTAACCCACAATAATTATATGTTTCAAGAATAAATAAACATACAGTGGGGGTCAAGCCAAGTTGGAGGCATAGGTAGAACACCTTTGCTTCCTTGAATAACTACAAGGAGGATAACAACCAATCTAAAATCAATAAACAATGAGAAGTGCCAGAAAATCAAACTGCATGGAACTCCAAAAACCAGGGAATTAAAGAAAAAGTATACCATAACAACCAGACTGGTATGCCAAGACAAAGAAATATGGCCCAAATGAAAGAACACAGCAAAACTTCAGAAAGATAGCTAAGTGATGAGGATAGCCAACCTACCTGATGGAGAATTTAAAGACCTGGTAATCAAAATGCTCACAGAACTGATTAAGCTTGGTCAAAAAATGAAAGATACCCAAAATGAAATATAGAAAAATATTCAGGGAACCAACAGTGACAGGAAAGAAACCAGGACTCAAAGCAATGATATGGAACAAAAGGGAAAAATAAACATCGAACTGTAACAGAATGAAGAAACAAGAATTAAAAAAAA
>PVKM010006372.1:0-44520 GCA_004027735.1 Carollia perspicillata
GAGACGGGAGCTGTCACACATGGGAGACCACGGGGGCCTGTGGACATCACAGTGCAGCAAACCTGGCGAGGTGGGGAGGGTACAGTGAGAGGTTTGGCTGAAGAAGTTAGTAGGGCAGGTCATTGGGGTCCTGTGTGCCTTGCTGAAGCATTGAGACCTGCCCTGTAGGTGTCGGGCCACCACTGGTGGTTGTTAATAAGATCATACTACAACTGATGGCATTCTGTTACTCTAAGGCTACAGAAAAAATCCTAGGTTGATCCCGCAGTCTCTGCACTGTCTGTGTCTTCCCCAGCCCCCTCTCCTTCCTCTGTCCTCATCTTAGACCATAGTGGCTGCCTAGATGTCAGCTCCAGTGTCATCCACTCAACAAATATTCTCTAAGCACCTGTTATGTTCCAGGCACTGTACCAGGTGCTGGGCATACAAGCAGGTCACTTCTCTGTGGAGTTTAAGTGGAATAGCAAGAGATGAGCCAATAAGTATGTTAAGAAGAAAATACTAGGTAGGGAGTAGTACAATGATGCAAATAAAACCAGACAATATAGAAGAAGGAACGAATCTTGGCAAAAAATTAACTCAGTTTATTCTGGGGGTGGGAGTTGTGGTTGTGCAGCACTTTTGGCACATCCAGGGTGGAGATGAGGAGGGCCCTGTTTGGACTCCAGGAGATTTTGGCAGGAGACAGCAGTAACGAAACTGCTGAGAGCTGGTGCCGTTAAGCTGGTGGATGGCATACAGACGGATCAGAGAACACATCCCAGCTCCTTAACTCTCCAGGCGATCTGGCCTCAGGGACTGCGCTTCTCCCTCTGACCCCCTGACTCCCTCCCCCTCAGCCACGGGGCTTCCTCGCCCTGCCCCTACCTGGGAGTCTCAGCAGTGCCCGTGCCCTCTCCTACGTGTGCACTTGGTCTCATTCAGAGTTGGGCTCAAACATCACCTCCTGGGAGAGGTAAGGCACAGCAACCCTTTTTAGCACTTCTCTGCCTGTCTTCTGACATTTTGGGGGGTTTTTTGTTTGTTGTCTGTTTCATGAATGTCCACTCCATGAGAGCAGAGACTTCGTTTTATCTATTAGTCTTCCCCCAGTGCCTAGAAAATTGACATGTAGTAGGAGCTCGGCATATGAATGAATGTGTAAGGGAAAAATGAGCCTTGGCTGGTGTGACTCAGTGGATTGAGCACCAGCCTGCAAACCAAAGGGTTGCTGGTTCGATTCCCAGTCTAGGACACATGCCTGGGTTGTGGACCAGGTCTCCAGTAGGGGGCATGTGAGAAGCAACCACACACTGATGTTTCTCTCCTCACTTTCCCCTCCGTCTAAAAATAAATAAGTAAAATCTTAAAAAAAAGAAAAATGAATGTTTCTTACTGTCTGGTGGGACAAACAATCATAAATCAATAATTACTCAGATTAATGTAAAATTTATGGTGCTGAGTGGTGAGGCATTCGGGAACCACAGAGAGGACACTAACCTATCCATGTGGAACATGGTCTGGCGCACTGACGTGGTAGAAGACCTGGCTGCAGCCAATCGATGCCTAGCCCTCGTTGCTTACCTTGGTCTGCCTGGGGTGAGCAGGGGCTTGCTGCAAGTTCTACCTGCGGAACCCTGTAACCTACGTACTTACTGGGACTATAATTGCATTTGTAAAAATCAGTCTTCCTGGGAAGTGATTATTGATTGACAAGCCTCAGAAAAAAAATTTTCTAAAAGGTATTCTCTGGTTATATGGAACTCATCTCTGTGACCCTCAGTGACTTTTTCCATTTCAGGGGCAAATGCTCTTGTGTCCTTCCCTTACATGTTTTACTTGCTACTTTAGGGCTGCATGGTGGTTTCAGTGAACTGGGGAGTGTGTGCGTTGGCCGAGGGGAGCCGCTGGTATGTGTGGCCTAGATAAGTGCATGCCCGTCTGGCAAGAACTTCCCATTTTTCTATACAGCCTAGATCTTTGGATTTTGGGGGTGAAATTTCCTGAGTTTTAAATGTTAAATGTTGGCTCAATTTTTTTGAAACACTGTGTGTACCAAATAAACATTGTCAGTGAGCTGAATTTGCTTATCTCCATGCTGATCTCTGGAAATAAATAAAACATATAATTTAGGTATCATCATTTACCAAAATGTTAAAAACTTCTTTCTGAGAAAAGAAAATGCCTTCACTGAAAACAGAATTCTTTACAACTAATAGTGGGATGTAGTTTTCTCTACTCATTTTCATCCTGTGGAGAAAAGTGAAGCACAAATATCTCAGTGGTTTAGATAGAGTCGAGCCGTCAGTATCGCATCTTCGCTTTCAGATTAAGCTGCTAGCTTGTGGACATGTGTATCTTCTCGAGCTCCATTATAGAAGAACTCATTATTTTTCAATTTAAAATGGGGGAGATGGTACTGTTTTAGCATCCAAAAGGTAAAGTCAAGGAAGGTCAAGTAAAAATTGCTTCAAGAAACACCTGGAGATTTCAAATGTGTTTACAATTATTTCTCCACTGAGGCGTTATATTTCAGAAAGTGCCATTAATTGTAATAGAGTAACACATAGCTCTTTGTGAAATTTAAGTCCATTGAATATCAGCACCTTCAAAGACAATAAAAATTCCAGCCTGCATTTATCTATTCCCCTGTGAGGAGTTACCACAATGTATATTGTATCATTCCACATGAAATTCTTGGACTTAATTGTCTCTCCTTTATTTGCAGTTGTCTGAGGTCAGTTTTCCATTTTGCAGTTGTCAAACAGCTGTCAAATTAAAAGACCAGATCCTACAGTTAATTTACATTTTGTGACATTCCATAATAGTACATTTGTTGGCTTATGTATTTAAATAGTTATTCACATTTCTCAAACATCCTTTCTCTCCTTAGCCCATTTCCTTTCCGCAAATATCCACACAGTTATTAAGTATGATCATGTAAATTATCTATTATTTTCTAAGCATAGTTTAAAAAAATTATATGAACTTTTAAATAAATCACTTGAAATATACAGCCAATTAATTCTACCGTTCTTTTTGTAGGAAGAGACCATCAAATCAATTTAAATCTAGTTTTTATTGTAATGCTTAATTTTATCATTTTCATCAAGTTGAAATCTAAGTAATAATTGAACATAGAATTCATCATTTGCTTTCTGAATGTCTGTATAGGGTAGTGTAGTAGTAAAGAATTCAGCATTTTAAATAATTCATTGATAAAAGAAGTATTTCTGGATATGCCATTGATGCTGTACTTCAAAGTATCCCGAGCTGCCAGCAGGCGACTCGAACACTGTAACTTTCCGTAAAAGAGGTATTGAAAGACAAACTGGGGCATCTTAGCATTTTCAGGAGTCAGTTGAGCTGAAAGTGATCTACGCTGGGCAGCACCAAATGAGGTGGCAAGGAGAGGAGCCAGGGGAAAGACTTTTGTAGAGGAGATGCACACAAAGCCGGAGACTCATTTGACTGGCTGTTCGCGGTTGATTAGGTGTTGGCTTCTTAACCCTAAGGCACCGCAGGCTTGGGTTTTGGTTGGTTTATGTAGGCTTTCGGACACGGGGGCCACCTCAGTCCCCTGGCCTCGTTGGCCTGATCTCACAGAGGCCCACTCCAAGGTGTTGGGTGAACACTCTAGAGTTAAGTAATTGGGTGAAAGAACTGCAGTCGCGTGCATCTATAACTCTTAGTTATTAGAAAACACTTAAAAGGGATATTCTTAAGCATGGTCATTGGAAATTAGTATGTGGTAACACAAAAATATTCTCGTGTTAATTATATTTAACCTTTTGCACTAAGGTCACATACTGGTTTTGTGCTTGTTTTCCAAAAAACTCATGTGTTACATATGGCTTAATTAAACCTTTTCTGGATTTTGACACATTCTATATTGATCTGTTAGGTCCTTATATATTTCTGTGTTGCACCATTTATTAAATTGGCCTTCAATTTTGTTTTTACGTATCTGAATGCTCCAGTAGTCTGTGAGCCCCTCTTCTCTTACAGAGGGGGATTTTCTTTATATACATCCTTGGTACTTGGCAAATAGGGCTGTCACTGACTGATTATGGAGTAAATGAATGAGAAAATGTCAGCAAATGAGAATGTAAGTTTGGGGGTTAAAAGACCCTAAATACACAGTGTTACTTTGTTCCCTTGTTATTCTAACTTCATGAAAGCTGCTGTTTAAACATGAAATTATATTTCACAGGGTAAAGAGAAACATAATTTTATTGTGTACACAGATTTTCTAGGAAATTTATTAATTATTTTTAAAAGAATTAGCATTGAGACTATAATAAGTCAAGGTGAATTAAAATTAGGTAGTATTAAGGCAGCAGATAAAATCAAGCTAAAGTTAATGACAATATTAAAGTTATTTATGACAGCATAGTAGACTTTTTCATACAATACTAAATGAAATTATGTATTTTATCTTTTTTATTATTTGAAGTCTTTTACCTTTTTACTGATTGATTTTTAGAGAGAGAGAAACATTAATTTGTTGTCCCACTTATTTATGCATTCATTGGCTGATTCTTGTATGTGCCCTGATTGGGAATCAAACCAACCACCTCGGCGTGTCTGGACGCCACTCTAACCCGCTGAGCTACCTGGCCAGGGCTTGAAGACTTTTAACAATTATTCTTCATTATTTGGCACTCCAAAGTGATTTGAAGGTATCGTGATGAGTTATGTGTTCTCTGTGCTTATAACCAAATAACTATTAGTGAAAATGTATTCTAATGATGTATTTCCTCATCAGAAACTTCATTACCAGAGAGAGGAAAAAAAACAGGAGATACAGAAACACATATCCTTACTGCCTGCTCACCAGCTCCACTTGGATTTCTGCAAGGTCCCAGAAATGTCATGTCTAAGACTGAACTTTCTCACCTAATTCTTCAGTCCCACTCTGACTGCCCATCTTATTTGCTGTCAGTCAATCTAATACGATGGTAGCTCAGGCCAGGGACTTGAAATCAGTCGTGCTCCCAGGTTTTCTCTCAGACTCCCTGTTCAGCGTGTCAGGAAATGAGGCTCACTGTGCACACACACACCCCCCCCACCAGCTGTGAAGAAGGCTGGAGGGTGGTTGGATTGATTCTCCAGCGCGTTCTCACAGCCTTCACCTTACCACCATGCTGTCTCTTGCGTGGATTGTTATAACAACATCCTGACTGGCGTTGCTGTTTCTCCTTTCTCCAGTCTGCTCTCAGCACAGCATACCTTCTGAAACCCAAGTGAGATCACATCCCTCCTCTGCTTAAACCCTCTAGGGGCTCAAGCCCCAGAGCTGTGTATACGTCACGCCGCCCACCCCCAAGCTCTATGTCATCACTGTGCCAAACACATTGTTGAAATCTTACTTATAGTAAGATTTGGGAAAAGGAAAATGTTCTTATGTTTATAATGTGTTAATTACAAGGAGTTATTACTTATTTGTATTTTATTTGTTAATTGTCATGATTGTTCTGCCATGTCTTTTGTCCTTTTTAGCATGAAGAGTTTTGACTTAAGTGATATGTAAGAACTTTTTATACATATTAATTGTTGCAAATATTTTTTCCAGCCTATCTTTGAAGTTGCCCTTTATTTATGTTTATATTGAATTGAACTATATGGAGGTCTTACATTTTTAAGTATTCAAATATGTCATTTTATTTAATAAATAGTTTCTTCCTGGGGAAGGATAGTTGAAAAGGCCCTATATTTTAATACATGGATTATTTTTTAAAAATAGGTTGTAAGGTGGTTATTAAATTTGATTTGGTTCTAAATTGTTATCTTGCTCTCCTAGGATTATTTTGAAATGCCACTCTTACAATCACTACATTTCTGTTAGACTTTGAATTTATTTCTGCATTTATTCTGTTTCTAGAACCACACCCTCTTAAGTCATATGTCTCTATTTTATAACTTAATGTCTAAGAAGGCAAGTTTTCCTCAGTGCACTTAAATTTTAAGAGCTCTTTGGTGCTTCTCATCAGTGAAGATGAGCTTCATTATTTTGAAGTTATTAAAAAATCTTTGGGATTTTAATTAGAACTACATAGTACATGTAAATTTATTTGGGCAAAGTAGAAATCTCTGCACTATTTAATCTTCTTATCAAAAAGTATTTCTTAGCCCTGACCGGTGTGGCTCAGCTGGGCGATGTTCTGCAAACTGCAAGGTCGCCGGTTCATGGGGGCAGGGTCAGTGCCCCATGGAGACCTGTGTGAGAGGCTGTCCATCGATGTTTCTCCCTCTCATTGATGCTTCTCTCCCTCTCATTCTCCCTCCCTCCCTATCTCTATGAATAAATAAACAAATAAATACTGTTTTAAAATTTAAAAAGATAAAAGTATTACTTAGACTGTAACACTTGACTAACACTTGAGGGCAGGGGGTTGCTAATATAACACTAGATAACATCAAATAAACCAGTCAATCTGAACATGAATACCAGTTGCAGAAGCGTTAAAATGTGGGGCAGAAAAGCACATACAAAAAGCAAAGCAATGTACTTAATTTTTCCCATTTGCTCACACTATATTCTTAGTGAAATGTAATTTCTAAAATTTAGATCTTGTACTTGATGTGAATGTTCATTCCTCAGTTTTATTAGTCAGCTCTTGGATCTTTGGTTTCTTTAAAATGGTTCCATTTCTTGCCCGTTTTTCTTTTTACTAATGTGTCTGTAGTAGGGCAGCTTATTTTTTTCCATTCAAATAGTTGTTACAGCTTCCTTTAGTTCTTCTTATATGGTGTTGAGAGTAAAAAGCAAATGCTTACCGAATTTACTTTTGTTTCTCTCTAGCTAGACTTTTTCTATCATGTGTTCCATTGCCCGTCAGTGCTCTTTTCCGCTTCTTGTGTTGGGAAGCTTTGGCAGTCCCACTGTTTTGTTCCCCTCTGTTCTTCCACAGCTGAGCCAATGGAGTGTGTTCAGTCGCAGTATTTGCCCTTGGGCAGGGTGTGTGGTATTTGCTTCAACCTGCAGGGCTTGAGGTTATAGGCCTCCTCTAGTGATTTGCCACAGTGGATATGAGTCTCCCTCTCACTTTACTCTGATGTTTATGAAGAGTTCATCTGCTATGAGCTGATATTTCCTGTATATTTTGTAAAAGGCATTACAGTTCATGCCTTTATTGAAGCAGTTGGTTTATGTATTCGACGCCTGTTCAACTACTGTGTCTTCGTGTCTACTATATATCCCAGTGCTGAGGCACTGGAGACAAGAAACAGACACGATCTCTGCTCTCAGTGGACCTGCTACCTACGGGCATGTGGGGAGACAGACGTACTCACACATTTTATTTGAAAATTATAAGATTGATTTAGTGAGCGCTACGGATGAAAGGACCTGGTATTTTTGAATTTGTAAAAGGGATGGAAATGATGCTCCAGCTGAGGTCGGAAAGATGAGATGGTGTTTGCAGTGCTTGCCTTTGGGGGAGCTGTCTCTAATGTCATCTGTGCATCTCGGAAAGAGCTGGAGAGCAGAGGCCAAGGCCACGCAGCACGGGCACGAAGGAGAGCGCTGAAGCAGCTGTGTTCGCTGGATGTCATGACAGGGCTAGACATGAGAGTGATACTGATTCCAGGACTTAAAAGTGCCTTACGTTGTTACAGGACGCTGCAGTTTACAGAGCTGTTTCATGGGCCAGATCTTTGCTCTTCCCACAGTTCTCTGAGGTGCGCAGAGCGGGGTCACCCTATGACTACAGATTAGGAAGTGGAGGCTGGAGTTGCAATGCCTCGCCTTGGGTGCCAAAGCTCAAACTCTGCCAGTTCCGGTTTCTTCTGTCACCGGCCCTACTGGTTCTTCTGCTGGCTCCCGCAGTCAACTTCCGATCTGGGGAAGCGATTGCTTCAGGGACTTTCTTTAAGCTGTAGATTCACAGTCCATCATAACAGATCTGGATCCCCAAGTCACGAGTCTCTCTCACCAGCATTAACTCGGCAGTTTTCTGAAGACTCTTTGAGTAGAATGGACTTACGTAGGCATATTATTGATGCGTGAGCTGTGAAAATCAAAACTGTTTTACAGATTCAGAATTTTTTCCCAGTGAGGATAAAGTAGCCTAGAGCAGGATGGAAACACATGAAACTAATTTGTCTGATTAAAAAGAAAAATGTATACAAATCATAAAATTAGAAAGGCAGTTTATAATGAAAGGCATTAAATAGAGAATGTAAATGTTATTTCTGTGGCCTATTTGGTATTACATTTTAATGTAAATAATGTATCCCAAAGAATCTGTGAAATTGATGACTAAATCCACTCTCCTCCCGTGTTAGGCAACACGAGACGGAGGGAGCAGGGGCTCTCTGCCCACCGAGGAGCTTTCTCAGGCTCACAGGGGCGTGGAAGGGCTGCCAGTGTGGGAACAACAGGTGCATGCAATTTATGTTCAAGAGTAGGTTAAGGATCTTTAATCAGTCCGGTTTAAGTCAAACCATATGATGTTCAGACACGGACTTTTTTTCTTTCCGTATCAAGTACGTTTCCCCTCTCTCAGTGCTCCATATTAGTAGTACCCAGCTGTGAAACCAGGCTTGCCTTTTGTTACTTAAAAGTAGATAAAATGTTTACAACAGTTCCAGTTGATTGCACGGTGGTTAGTCTCGCATTTCTCACTTCTGTCCCTGTGACAGTGGGTCTCTGAAGAATATATCAGGTACCTGGCTCCTGCTTTCTGCTCAGTTCAGTTATAAACAGGTTAGCTGTTGCCTTAAGTGTTGCAGGGTGACCACTCCATTAGATGTGCACAACACTTTTCTAGTGATGGAAAGGATGGGCTCATCTCTTTAGCTTAGCACAACATTTGTGAATGGTTGACACCTCCTTCAGAGGGATTTGTATTTAGACTTTATTACATTTCATTGCCATTTCATCAAAGATAGAGAAGTAGGGATAGTTTTAGTGAAACTGAGCCCTATTTGTTTCCTAATTCTCATCAGCATAAAGTTAAGAAGTTAAAATAAAATTTCCATAGAACAAATGAAAGGTGATCATTTTTTCTTACTCTGTTCGTCACGGTTCACTCTGACCTTGCGGGTGCCAGCCCCGCTCTCCTCTGTTGGCGTGTGTCTGTCCTCCCAGTGCACGTCGCACGTGTAATTTGTTAATGGGCCTCTTGGTAATTATGAGAGTATGTTCATCTCACAACGCCCAGTCGTTAGGTGAATACTCGTGGGAATTACAGGAAGAGGGGACAATGGCCTGTCGTGCTGTTGCCTGCAGTGAGCCCGCGCAGGGAACCCTCCGTGCCTCGGAGCACTGCTCAGCTCCCTCTGCCTCCCCTCTCTGCACCTCGGTGTCTTTATCGGTCAGAATGCTAAGTCTTCCTTCCCACCGCAAGGAGCGCTTGTGAAGGCTGGGGGTTTTAATGCTCTGTGAATGTGACAAACGTGGGGTATTATTTGTTTAATGTTGAGTCACAACCATTTTACACGTTACTTTTGAAACGGATGTTCTCCGGTTTTAGAAATATTCCTTTTTGTGTGAAATTATTTAAATCTCATTCTTTTTTGTATTGTATTATCAGTTTTCACTTTGGGTTGAAATCTAATAGAAAATGGCCAGTAAAAGCAGGTGACAAACTGATTTATGAGGTGCTGGTTGGGTTTCCCCGCCTGCAATGCGAACAGTGAAATGTGAACTTCATCTTTGAATGTGTTTACGCAGGTTGTCACTGACGAATGCACGCTGGTAAAATAACCTCAGGAATGTCTCTGTCCCGTCCCCTCCAGTTGAGGCGTCTCATGCAGGCTGCAGTTTTCAACATGCACCGAGAACAGAAGGCTGCCCTCCTCCAGCTCATGGGAAGTGACGGCACGCCCTTCTCACACAACATTGTCATCTTAGTGATAAAAACGTAGCGAAGCCCTGCGACTGTCTGGAATGAAGTGTGAGCGTTACTTGCGAGTTTTGCGGCGTTAGATTCAGTCTTTGCCGAGTTAGCCTCGTATCAAGGAGCTTCATTGCCATTGAGAGAGAAAGAAACGTGGGCTATTGAAAAATAATTTTTTACTTACATACTGAAAGCCATATTTAAAATTTAGAACATATTCAGAGGCTACTGTTCTGAGCCAGACAATGAAATGCAGCTCTTTGGGGAGGCAAATAAATTTATGAATGGATTACAAAGGGAAATGCCTATGAGTGTGAAGAACCAAAGCCGGGCTCCTACCAATGTCAGTAGTTGAAGCATGCGTGCATTCATCTTTATTGTACGTCCTCTGAGAAGACTTCACAGCCAATGTTCTGGGTAGTAGAAGGCATCCAGCTCACTTTCAGTCTTTAAAATACATGTCAGTACTTAAGTAGGGTAGACAGCAGCACTAATCATATTAAGCACAGTGTCTGAACTCACAGTGAATGCATAATTAATGTATTGTTTTAAAGGGCCTAATATATTAGTCAAGGGCGAGAGCTTCATGCATAGTTTGTTCGGGGAGTGAGGAGAACTGTTCCACGATGCCATTTATACCACCATGGCTAGCTCTGCTCACTAAATCCATTTTGCTACACTTCTAATATGAGCCAAAACCATCAGACAACCTCCATTAAAGTGTTTGCCACGGAGAACTCTCTCTGGGACAGTAAATGCTAATTCAGTGTCAATTAGAAAAATGCTTCTAACAAAACACTGCGATTAATAAGGGGTACTTGTGTTGATTCATTGCTGGGATTTTTTTTCTAATTCCTTATAAGGATACATCTTTCATTACTTTCTATTTATTATTTTAAATATGTTTAGCTTGAAGGCACTTTACCATTTCATCTTTATTTTAAAATGTACCCAAATGTTTACTTCTCCATCAATATCCATTTAAACTTAAACCATTTGGGTCTCAGTAATTTAAATTCTTTTAGTCAAGCCATTGAATAAAAGGTTCAGTATAAACTCTTGAATTACTGCATTCAAACACACTTTTAAAAGTTTCTGATTTCTTTAATCCTCCTTAGTTTTGAAGATGTATAATGTATTTTTAAAATAAATCCAGTTTAATAAACATCCTGTTACCATAGCTAATTAACAACTGAAAACTAAAACTCCTTTTTCTTTGCAACTTGCAGACTTTATATTAATGTTTTTATAACTATAAATGTTAATATGGTGTTCTTTACATATATATATTTTTGCACCATCTAATAGAATTGTGTGTATTGAATGAAGACAGTAGTCACAATTCTGTTTTTCTTGCTATTTTGGTGAAAGTCACTTTAGTGAAGCTCATTGTTCTGAGGGTGTTGGGGGTGTCTGCCGGGGCGGGGTGTGCAGTGGGGCGAGGGTTACGGAAGGGCCTGGTGCTCTGCCTTCGGTACCGTGGTATCTTGTTGAATTCTCTCAAGCTCTTGCAATATTAAAGTCTGTACTTTTTGTTCTGTGAAATGTTTTATTAGTGTTTAGACACTATGCAGAAATATTTTAAGTATTAATTAGTGTGACAGTTATTGAACTATGCTAAATCATATTGATTTGGTCTCTGACTTGTTTTAACTTTAGAAAATATAGATTGTTAATAGCTATAATTCATGCTTCTTTGAATAATAGAATCATAGATTTGAATAATAGAATCATAGATTTGATGCAAAGGACTAAAAATCCTAGACTTCCTATTTAAATCTTTGAAATATAATCTTGAAAGAAAATAGCTTAATTTGACCAAGACTGTGGTATAACTTGAATTAGCTTGGGCTCTTTTACAGAGAGTTCGTTTTAAGGCAGAGTGTGGAGCAATGTGTAAATTTAAGCTATTTACTTCCTTCGCTAAACCGACTTCTCCCCTGTAGGCATGTATTTTATTTTTTAGTTGAATGTTTTGAATAGATTACTTATTGAAGGATATTTCGCCTGTGTCTGCTTTCCCGGTGCTGCTACTGAGTACAGGCACAGCCTGGAGAGCCTCTGAGGGGGCTAGTGACAGCGACAGCCGAGCCACAGTGAGCGTCTCAGCCCTTTGTTGTTCCTACCCCAGCCTCCTCCTACAGTCTCCCTCAGAGGCAGGGACGTGGGGGCAAGCTGCATCCCGAGGTGAAGTCTTCGGTGTGTGGATAAAAGTAATCTACAGTCAGTTTAAATGTTCTTTACCTACAGGAGGTTTTAAGATCACTTACAAGAATTCAAATGCAATAAATGCATTCTGTTTATAATCTTAATGTATGTCAAAACCAAGAAATAGTATTGTATTAGTGAGTTCTACTAAATAAAAATTTTATATACATATGTGAACATGCTGTGTGGAGAATTTACACATTTTTGCTCTGTTAAAATATTAATATTATTACTTTGCCATTCTGTTCTTAAAAATAAAAAGTAATAATATTTGCACACTTAGATGGTCTTCTGTTAATTACACGCTACTGACAAGTGATTATTTTTCCCTCAGCTATTAAAAGTCTGGTAACGTGGCCACATCAAAGTTAACACCACCTTCAGAAGTGTTTTTAATTTTGTCAAAAGTTGCATTTTTAATAGTAATTTGAATCTGTGTGTGTGTGTATGTGTGTGGTTTTTAAATTATAGCACAGAACCTTGAAGGCCTAGTCAGTACTCAAATTTGTTGCAGATGCTGTATATAAATCTGATTTATCTTTTTTTAAGGTGTAGACATTTTATGTTTAATTTTACTTTTTATTGGTACCTCTAATAGTTTAAAAAGCAAATTTCACTGAACTGAATTCTTATTTTCTTTTAAAAAATTTTAAAAAGCAAACTACCTTGTGCTTATAAATAGATCCTAAAACACTAGCATTAGAGATTATGTCCTTTTAGCTACATTTAAATGGCACAGTTTTGAGCATTTGCATTTTCAGCTGTAACCTGTTATTTTTTATGTTGTCATATATTTATGACGTTGAAAATCAACTCTGAACATCAGAAGGAAACAGTGCTTATGTAACAAAAGCTATCCTAGCATTGATTAAAAGTGCTAGCTATCAGATATGTAATTTTTTTTTAGTTATAACTTGCTAATAATACCTGTGTTGTTTTTATTCTGTTTTATATTTCTGGACAGAAGGTAACTATTTTCAAATATTCATTTGGCCATAATAAACTATTACTATTTAGTGACTTATGGTACAAATTATCCAGAATTCTTTTAATAGAGTGTACATTTAGTAGGGATTCTCTACTTTATTTTTTTGTATGCATGAATTCTTGTAAAAATGCTTTCACCTCAAATATTTAGATAATTAAATAAAAAGGGTATTGGAGGAGCACGGGCTCTGAGATGGGGAAGTAAGTACATCATGGGGCAGATTTATGATTGTACAGCTGGACCGAGTTACAGCAGGAGCACAGAACCTAAGCAAACGCCTTTAACTTTAAGAAGAGCATACCTCAAGGTACATTTCTAAAATCTGTACTCCTGCATTTATTTTCTTTTAGACACCCGTTTTGCATTAGTAAAAATAAATCTTTTGCTTTAGGTTTAAGATACTACCAGGTTTCTATTTTTGTTTCAATTTTCAATTGAAAATTTTTGTTTGCAGAAATGAAATTTTTTCTCTTTGATGAAACAGCCCTTTGTAGTTCCACATCAGTGTGTAAATAATGGAACCTTTCCTCAGCCGATGAACCCTTTGCCGCTGAGCACTGTTTACTCAAGTGCTTAGTCTCTCCTACCTGAATTCCATCACCGGATTTCTAGTGATACACACGCTGTCTGAAGCAGCTTCACGCTTCCTATGTATTTACATCTTCTGTAATCTTTTCCAAGATACTACTCCAAGGCCTTATGTAATAGAGCTCTTTTTATTCAGTCTTGTATGGGTAAACCAGCTCTTTCAACCTCCTCTATATTTGTTTGATTTCACTGTTTCTTTAAGCCCCTTGAGAAAACTTACAGTCACCTTAATTTTCTTCTTTGCACTCTAAGCACTGTAAGTCCTCGTGTCCCTTTGATGAAATATGTGAAGATGCAGGCTCTTTTTGCTCAAAAAACTAGACCTCTTGACCTTCAGAAGCGTGCATGTAAAAAGTCAGCTTTTGTAGAGCCGTGGTAGCCAGAGGACGGGGAGTCTCTGGGTGAAGATGGCCAAATGCGGTTGGTGGTTTTGCTTTTGTGTATTGAACAGTCAAGACTGCAGGCCTGCTTCTCCTTTTGCAGGCTCTGCATCAGCTTGTCTAGGATACACTGCAGTCACATATCGAGAAGCACGTAAATTAGCTTGGGATGCTCCTTAATCCCAACCTGCATATATATCAGTAAGCCCTACCGTCTCCTCACGAGTCCTCTTCTCCTGGGGCTCCAGTGGAAGAGCCAAAGCCAGCCAGTGCCAGCCTGGAGTTTCAACAAACATCAAGGGAGTGAAATCCTTTGGACATCAATGTTGAGTTTTTCATCACCAGTTGAATTGCAGTGGAGTAATAAGTACCCTGTGGTGGATGTATCCTGCCTCCCTCCGAATAATTCCTCCCTTCCTAGAAAACATTGCTCCCATATTTGTAATATATTTTGACAAGTATAGGCACTGGATTGTTTTGAGTAATTTTAAAGTAAAATCTGTGTAATGTCTATCAAAAGATTTGAAGACATTTGAAGACTGGAAGATTTGACACCCAATTATTGCCTCTGAAATGCAGCTTCATAGGGAATTAAAAATTACCAGGGACTTCTGATCAAGTTATTCGTAATAGGTGAAACTCCATATAATTATGCACTGTTAAGAGTACAGATTTGGGAGTCTAGCAGGCCTAGAATCAAATTCCAGCTCCACTTTCTGGGTGTGTTGTTTGCGTAATCACTTAATCTTGGTGAACCATAGCTTTTTCATATAGAACTGGGGGCCTGTAACATCTGTCCCATAGAATTCTCTGTGAGAATTAAATTAGTTCTGTTGATTTGAAACAGGACTAATTTTTTTATTGCCTGTGTTTTCTGGGCTCTCCTCTTCATGGTCATCGTTGCCTTTGCCATGACCCATCGTCGTGGTCATCTTCCTCTTGGTCATCCTCACCTTGTTGTTTTCTCTCCTTTGCTCTATTTCTTTTCTGACATTCTTCTTGTTCCCCACCTTTCTCTTCTGTTTGCTCCTCTGTTCCCTACTCAGCAGCCCCACCATCCCCTGTAAGAGAAGACCTCTCAGGAACTTGCCTAGAACCTTGGGCCTCTTCAAACAGTTTGAAAACCCCAGCGCTAGGCTGGTCTGCACGTGTGCCCTCCTTAAGCATCAGCTCCCCAGGGTCAGGAACTGGGTCTCCATTGTATCGCCAGCAGTACGTAAATAGATGCTTATTACAGTTTTTCTCAAATAAACGAATGATCGACTTTTTGTTGTGATATGTAATCTGGATACATTCAAGAATTTAAATGAACAGCCAACTGATCTTTGATTTCTAGACATCTTAAAAGGGCAGTTTATTAAACAGAAAGTCAAAGGGCATTTCTTAGGTAGTTACTATAAATTAAAAGAGTAACCACAAAGCAGCTCAAGAAAAACCAAAGAAGATTGTTTAAATACATTTTGATGTGTCCATTGAAGGAAATACTCCGCAGCCATTACAGATGATGAGGTAGATCTGTCTGTGTGTGTGTCTGTCTGTCTACCTGTCTGCCTGTATGTCTGTTTATCCTTCTCTCTACCTGTCTCTATTTATCTATCTGTATTTTCTAACATAAATGATGTTCACTATTAATTGTTAAGTGAAAGAATGTTACAAAGCAGTATTTGTGAAGATGTAGATTAAAATGTTAACTTTTTATATGTATGAATATTGATACTATGGCCTTTTATTTTTTTTATTTTTCTATATTTCTGATTTTATAATCAGCAAAGAGTGAAACTCTTTCAAAGCCTAAGAAATTTTTTACATATTAATATGTGAATAGACTGATGTGCCTATTGTAAGAGGAATTCTGAATATTCCTATCAAGCTTAAAATTATCATTTGTCTTCGTTTCTGATTAAACACAATCTTTAATGTCTTTCTAGTAATTTTCTGAGTGCTTTAAAATTTGGAATGTTTCCTTCACAATTGAATACACCATCTGCCAGCTTAATCCAATGAAAGCTGAAGGGTGTAAGCTTTAGACTCAAGTTTTCCTTTTCAGTCTTTCTGATCACTAGTATCGGTGCTTTTTTAAAAAGATTTTTCATTATGGTCCTGGCTGGTGTGGCTCAGTGGACTGAGTGCTGGCCTGTGAACCAAACGGTCTCTGGTTTGATTCCCAGTCAGGGCACATGCCTGGGTTGCGGGCCAGGTTTCCCTGTGTAGAGGATGTGAGAGGCAACCACACATTGATTTTTCTGTCCCTCTCTGTCTCCCTCCCTTCCCCTCTGTCTGAAAATAAATAGATAAAATCTTCAGAAATTTTTTTTCTCCTTTTGTAAAAAGGAGAGAAGATTCAATAACATTTTTAATTAATTCCACTGATACAGCTGTTGAAACAAAAACAGCAGTACTGTTAAATGTGATGAGGTAGAAACCCTACTTTGTAATAGCTCAGATTTCTGGATTGTCAGCTGATGTACCAAAGTTAGCACTTGTATCACAAGAGACCATGTTTGGGGTATTTAAAATGTATAACGCGTACAAGAAGGAACATAGAAGTTGAAGGCTGTACATAGGAAATTAGAAGGATGACTTCCTAGGACCTATCCTGATATCTCTTTGGTATAGTGAAATAGTTCACTTCAAACACAAGGACAAAAAGCCTCTGCAGGGCCCAGAGTGATCAGTTACTGCTTGTTAAAATGTAAGTAGGTAAATACTGCTCGAGCTGCACAGTCTGCCTTCCCCAGTACTCCCAAGGCTTCCTGGACAGTGGTGATAGCAGGGTGTCCGTATCCCTGTGGATTGGTCCAGGCTATGTTGGTTGTTAAATATCGTGAATTGCCCTTGCTATGCACGTGTTGGAGTTAACAGACTGTATCAACAGTCATTTTGGCAAAGAAAAATTTCAGTTTTATGCAGTTAAATCTAAGCCAAAGAAAAATCTAGAAGCAACTAAACAGGCTAATACAGAAACAGGCACTGGCATGACCTTCCCCATCTCATTTTACCTGAGGTTATTTAATAATGTGTCTCTGAGAAAACACTTTCAAGTGAAACAATGTATGTGAAAATATCACTGCAAGTTGTGAAATGCTATTTAAGGGTAATTTATTAAGTCTGTGAGGCTGAAAGATTTAAAATGTTCCGTGAGAATAGGTTGATGGCAACTAAAAAACTACTGAATGGTGATTACAGAATGTTGGTAAGTAGGAGAGCAGTCCTTCACTGAGTACTCCGTACGTGCTGGGCACAGCTGACCCACCCACTGGATTCTTTTTAATCCTTGTGACAACTTGGGGAGGCAGGTATGACCATCGTGTTAGAGACCCAATGAGACAATTAAAGGAAACACAAAACACCTTGCCTTAGCTTGTTTCCTCTCTATTCCCTGGCTGAATTCTTACACACAAAGGCGCTTCTGCCTTTTTGGCTTTTCTTCTTTTTGAGGACATCAGGGTGATGTTAAAGCTGCCTCCATGTCTGCCAGAACCCCTTAGCAAAAATCACAGGAGTAGGTACGGGAAGATTCCAATTCTCAACCTGTTTTCACTGTGGAAGCCTAAGTCCCCTGGGAGGGGATTTGTCCCGGACTGGGCTTTGCATGGTGAAATAGTTTTAGGTAGCGAGATGTGATAGGCTGGTCACGTTATACCATGAAACATACTGGGTGGAGCAAATAAGACAGACAAAACATTCCATTTCAAATGTCCCAGTGCCACTAATTTAGACAGCAGTATTAGGAAATATTATAAAACAGATTTTTCCTCTTAAAATAAATGATTATGCCTCAGCCTGTGTTGTTACCTGTGATAGTAGGCAGTGCACGGGAGTGTTATGAGACGAGCTTGGTGCAGTAGCCAGTGTTGATGTCTGTGCTGCCGTAGTGACCATGGCGCCCAGAAAGGGATTGTGTGGGAGATTCTGAAACCAGAGCCAGTAGCTTTTTGACAGAAGTCTTCTTCATTGAGAAGATTTTCTGACTTAACAAAACTTAAGGATTAAATTTAAAAATGAATAACAAACTGGTTGTTTATGGAGTAGTTTCCTACTAACTAGACATTTCCTTAATAATATATATTTTTCATTTATATTTATGTTAAAAATACTTAACTTTTCTTTTGTTCGTGTTTCATTTCCCACTCTTGCGTTCTCTGTTAGAACTTAATCATGAGCAAAACGCCACATCATTCTTTATCCACCATTATGAAATCATTGCAGATGAGGTGAGGAGATAAAGTAATTGGATTAGAAATGGGTGGTTTAAGTTTACACTATTTTATTATATCAGGAATTTTTGATATTTGAGACGTAGATTTCCACAGCTGTGCGATCACTTGTGCCTAGGACATGCATATGAAACCCGGGTCTGTCGTTTTTGTTATTTTTAAATTCTTGAGGAGGGTCAGTGTAGATCGTCAAATCTGTTACCTAAAAAATTGCATCTGAACAACTGACATTCGATTTATACAACATGGAGGTATGACCCTTTTATTGCTAAATATTTCTTCTCTTGATTCTCTGCTTTCACTTTGGGTTTGTAAGCAATTTAATGAATGATGCAGTGATATGTGAGCATACTAGTGTGTTTTTAAATGCTTTATTTATAACTCTTCCCTAACCTTAAAAAAAAGTTATATGTATTTTTTTCAGTCTTAACAAATATACTGACTTATTGCAGAATATTTTTATAAAGTGTTAAATTTTTCATAAAACATATACAATAGTTTTAGCCTATTAAATTGTTTGAGAAGGATGAAAAGAAATTCATTCATTAAGAAACATCTATGTCAAAGAATATTCCTGGTTATGTTTTACTTCTTTCTGTGTTTATGTTGATACAATAACATTGCATAAAAAAATTATTTAGATAGTATTAGAGAAAAATTATATATTGTTGTAGAAATTTATTAATCTAATAAGGTATTATTGAAAGAATTGTGTAATTAGAACTTTAACTGTTATTTTAAATTTAGTTCATTTTAGATTTATTTAACTCATAAATGAAATGGTACAACTGAATAAATATGGAGATTTTGCTGAAATTTTTAAGTTAAAAGTGCATAACGTGCTAAGGTAACTCCAGTTAGCTTACTTATAGAGGTGACGTATGGTGTTTATAAAGTTCTTTTACAAAGTAACCAGGTAAAGCTAGGGGTTTTGAAAAAATTTCCTAAAGTTTGCTTTCAATTTATTGAAAATGAGTCACTTAGTCAATAGTGTTTTGTTTTGTTTTTAGAACTGATTTAGTAAAACTTTAAAACTTTGTATTAGTTATTAGACTGTATTCATTAGATTGGGCTGCAGTTTAATTTTGTACTTTCTATGAAAAGAAAAATATCAAAAATGTAGTAACTGTGTCATTTATAGAATATATTGTTAGTAATTGAAATTACTTTAGAAATGCATATTTACATGTAAACAAGGGAATTGCTAATAAAATATTTTTGTGATTTATATATTAAAAAAGCTTTGGGGCCTTTTGGTTACCCATTAATCTGTGTTATTGTAGCTGAAGTTAAATTACACTAATTTGTACTAACTGGATTTGTGAAAGGTTCAAATTATGGACTATTTCTGAAGAAACCCAATATTGTTATTTTTCTAATTAAATTAGGATAATAAAGTCCTCGAAGGTTTTCTTATTGTTAAGAGTAATTTTTGGTGTGGTTATTTTATTTGTTTTTGTGTGCCTATAGTAGTTAATAGTATAATTAATTGAATTAGCAGACATCATTTATAATTATATTCAGTGTGTGGGATGAAGTATGTGGTAAAATACACTTGAAGACATTTAAACAGTTGGTTATGACATGCCTGCCATCACTACCAATACTTAGCAACCAAATACCGTTAAAGCTATGACATGGCCCTGTATTCAGTGAAAGGCTTTCCGTCATGGAGATAGATCGCTTTCATCTCAATTCCAGTGTGGTTGATGAAAACTGATTTTATGAAGCTTTTATCATACTTGCAATTAAGAAAACATTCTTTTTTTAAAGATTTTATTTATTTTTATTTTTAGACAGAGGGGAAGGGAGAGAGAAAGAGAGACAGTAACATCAATGTGTGGTTGCCTCTCACGTGGCCCCCACTGGGGACCTGGCCCAAAACCCAGGCACGTGCCCTGACTGGGAATTGAACTGGCAACCCTTTGGTTTACAGCCCGCGCTCCATCCACTGAGCTACACCAGCCAGGGCTATTCTTTTTAAAAAATCAGTTTTTAACTTAGATTTTTCACTAGTTCTAGTGTAATTGTAATCAGTGAAGTTTTGGTCTGCATTGGCTTACTTCATAGGACACAGTGAGACTCTGTGTTACCATATAGGAATCCTTTTCTCTTATTTTGAAAAACATGTTTAGTAGTGTAGATGCTAAATGACCTGACCTTTACAGAGAGGAACTCAGGTATTCGTAACAGTTCCTCGAGTCATACTTCTAAACTCTCTTTGGTTCTACTTTGTTTTGGCGTTAAAAAAATTCCTTTTTATCCCATAAATATTAATAATAGTTTTTCAGTTACTTGCAATTATAAGATTTTGTGATGTAGATTGCATATGTCTTCATATTTAACAAATGTTAGTGCCTGAAAGAAAACGCAATAATTCTTCATAGCCCATCATATATAGATCTTTAAAGAACGTAGTTTTTCTCATTTCATCGAGTTGTCTCTGATACTCATGACCTCTAGGAATATTATTAATGATGTGCTCACTGCTTGTTAACATATTCTTAAAGAATATGAAGAGATAAAAACACAAAATTTCATTTTCTATTTGCTTCAGTAAACAACTTATCTGCTAGAAAGTATTGTTTTCTGGAAAAAGTTAGCAGGGCCTTAGCACTGCCGTAACCGTTGTTCGCAGAGGAAGATGAAAAGCGTCTGCCTCCGCCAGCTAGTGTTTCAGAACGCACAGGCCGAGGCCGAGACGCCTGATTTTGCTCTGAATGTGGGACACAGATGTTTTCCCCTCCAGAAAGGGATAGCAAGCACATAAACAGAAGATTAAACCTGCTCCCCCAAATCGTGTGTGGTGTAGTACACTATTGGGTAGAATTTTGAAATAAAGTAATAAGATAAAAAAACAAAAACCCAAAAACCAGCAGTGCCCTTTAACTTCACTCGCAGACAGTATGCTTCCAAAGTAGTAGTTCCTTTACTGGACATGGGTCAATTATATGTTCTTGGTGTTTTTTTTTTTTTTAATTAAACTCTATATTTCGAGACCATCATAGATTCACTTGAAGTTCTGAGAAAAAATATAGAGAGGGCCCCTTTTCCCAGTTTCTTATACAATTTTAGTGTATTATCCCAGCCAGGACACTGACTCTCCTTCATTTAAAAATGCTTTTTTAGTCTTTCCACATGGCCAAAGCATAGCACTATTTTTCTCTTTTATTATTAATAAAGGAGAACTGTGTATAAGTATACATTATCTTTAAAATTAACTTTGGAAATATATACTGAAATGTCCGCTACTACTCGTTGGGCACAAAGATTCATGCTATAAAGATATTCATTTTTGAATAGTTGGATCTTATAAATGTTATGTGGACTGCTCTTTGTTTTTCTATGCAGTTTAATTTATTGGTCCCATTGACAGATTTAATTTTGATTTTTTAAATCAGAGCACATAGTATACAGATTATATTAAGTGTAAATCTTCAGATAATTTTGGCAATCAGAATGATAATATTTCTTTGGAGCTACTACAGCTATTTTGGTGGAACAGCAATGTGTTAGTATGTGGCAAACACATCTCTGATTTTATTAGATATGGAGGCTATCTAGCATTATATTGTAGAAGCAATAGAAGGTTTATAGTTTTCTCTAAATGTGTGTAAAGAACATCACTTTTATTTTCCAGATTTTTGTTTAAATATGGAATTACTGTTTTTTATAGTCCTATTTCTTAACCTATAGAATTTTTAGATTTCAGATTGCAGTTCAGTAATGCCTCTGCCCTCCAATTAAAACGTTTTCCATAAGGAGGGGCCGGAATTCGGGAGAAGCAAAGGCATGTATTTGCACAGTAAAGAGCTGGGAAGAGAGACTGGGAGCCACCCTAAAAGCTCTGCCTTCCTTAATCAGTGGGTTGTTTGGGTTTCATTTTGCCATCAAGCCTTTTTAAGTAATGACAGAAAAAGTTAAAAGTAATAAGTTAAAGGATAAAAGAAGAAGGTAGGAAGATAATGAAAAGGTGGTTTACTTCAGAAAGCTCAGGCGTTGGGGGGGATCTAACAAGGTGAAGGCAGGCGTTCCCAGCCCAGTCGCTGACAACAGGGGAGTGATGCCCAGTGAGTTGTGCACGTTGAGAAACAGGAGAAATTTGGGGGACATTTTCATTAAAAACTGATGTGAATTTTATAAATAATAACTTTTTAAAGTGGAAAGTAAATTCATTAATCTAGAAAATTCATGTGTATGCTGCTTTTCATTTCTCAGAGATGACAGACAAATGAAACGTGACTTAGTCATTTGACTTTTGAATACTAGGCATTTCTAAGGAAAAGCTGGGTGATTATATATACTTTTTTAAAGAATTTTATCTGGCTATTAACAAAGAAGTCTAGATTTGCTTTTGCTTATTTCCACTTTGCTTAACCTTTTACATTGGATTTGGCTGTGATGTGGCTGATGTTTTGGGAAATTCCTCACTGTAAAGCGCAGTTGAAGCAGTGGCTACTTGGATACTCAGCTTACTTGTTTTCTTGATGTGCACATGTCAGAACTTCACTGTGAATGTCCTCAAAGTGCATTTTTCTGCTAGGGTGTTTCTTTTTAAATCATCTTTATGAGGTTAGCAAAACAAGAACTCCAGTTTGACTCATAGCATTAGAAATTCACAGCAAAAGGAGACAGAAGACATGAATGATTGCACTTGATTCATGCCTACTGATTGCTTCATTTTAAAAACCACCTTATTCCCCTGAAGATTTTTTATAAAGTTGTAGGGTTTAGTTTACACCCTGTGTTAAGATCATTTTGCTTGATTATTGATGTTTTTTATTTAAAATTGTTTAAACTTCTAGTTTACCTAGATTGTCCCAAGAATTTTGTTTTCTGGGTTTTATGTTTGTTTTTAAATCAGTGAGAAGGCCAAGTGAAGCTGTGTGAGGTGATGACCAATTACGTGGGTGAAGGTGCTTTTAAGTTCTTTATTCTTTAAGTTGGTTGACCCGGAGTTAGTGAGGACGCTGGAAGGCAGGCCTTCTCACTGTTGCTGGGACTGTACCCTGGACAGTACTTTCTGGAGGGACGCTTGGATGTGTAGTTTCAAATTCCTAAAAATGTGCGTTCCCTTCATTCCTAGCCATGTTTTTCTATTATGAAATAAATAGAAAATAAATTACATAAATTATGAAATTATATGCAAATATTTTACATATTATGAGTAGGTACAATTTTAACTTACAAAAACAAACTCAGTTAAAGAAAATTATGTCTTCCATATAATGGAATAGTATACGATATCATAAAAATCACATTTCCAAATAATAATGACATGGATGTTTGTGTTAAATGAAAATATATCAAATTATAAGTATATGTAACATGTATATGTCTAAGTCATAGATCTAAAAATACTTAATGCCTTTTAAACCAGTAATTCTTCTTTTGGAAATTAATGTATCCAAAGTAAAAGTCAATAAATATGTGTACCTTTTTAAAAAACACTAAACAGAGGTGAAAGTAAAACTAATTCTCCCTGTGTTATTATATATTTTAATGTTTTAATACTTAAAATTTTAACAGTAGAGCTAAAAGTATGTGGTTGAGATTCCAATGCATGCTTATCTACAGACTGTAAGAACTTGCTGGAACAAATCACTTTAAAATAACAAATGAGTGAGTGGAGGAAAAATAAATAGCACTAACGTAGACTAGAAAGGCCACCATATTGTTGTCAGAAGGATGGAAGGAACTGAGTGCTGACATTTTGGGGGCAAAAATCACTTCAGTACTGGAAAAGCATTGCCATTTTCAATTGTCAAGTGCAATTTGTAAGTCTAGATTAATCTGGATGTCCTTGAACAAATTGCTTCTATTCCTCTTTTTCCCTTATGTGGGTTCAGGTCAGTGTTCGGGTACAGATTTATGATTATATCAGACCTCTTTAATTCCAAAATGTTTTTGCATGGTGGGGGCAGTTCAATACATTTCCTTAGCATTTCTACAACCTAACAATTCACTACGTTAGAGTAAACTACTGATTCTGAGTCTTTCAACTATTTCATAAAGTGATCGTCATCAAAGCGGCAGAAGTGAATAAAACGTCCTCACAGAAGGAGTAGCTTTTACCCAGTCCTCTGCAACAAACACACTCAAACAAGCATCATCCTGTGCACCACTCTAATACATCCTGTATTATAATCTGACTTTTTTCTCTTAATAGCAAATCATGAATTTTCTAGGTTACTAAGTATTGTTGGCTTTTTAAAGGGCTTTTAAATTTTGGATTGATATATTTCATCATTAACCAAGCCCATATTGTTGGATAGTGGAATTATGTCTAATAATTTACAAGTGATTCCACTACAGGCATCATACTGGTGATTATTTTTGAAAATAATAAAATCATTTGAAATATATTTTCCATGTTATCCTCCTAATGATAACTGCTTTATTGGTGGCAAAACTGGTTTTTTTAGGTCATATTTCTTGTGAAGGGTTCACCCTACCAGTTTTTAAGTCCCAGCTACATAAGCAAAAGTAGACTTTTACTAAAAGTTCTGTAGTGTCTTGTACCCAACTCCTGGTAGGCCAAATTTTGGGCATATCAGTATTGAGGATCATAATCAATCCTTTTTCAGAACTTATTATTGGCAGTTATTATCAGCATTTCTGTGAATCTTATCATACTGCCTCTTACTACTTTAACTTCTTTGTAAGTCTCTTGTCTCCTGAGCTGAACTGGGAGCGGGAGCCAGGGTCCTTGTCTCACACTGCCTCACTGCCCCGCCTGCCCACACAGCCTAGCCATCTCTCGTACACGAGCTGTGTGGTACACAGCCCGGTGCTTGGGTGCAGGGACTCTGAAGTCAGACTGCCTGGGTTCAAGCCCTGGGTCTTGTGACCTTGGCTAATTACTGTACTTTTCCAGGTCTCAGTTTCCTCATCTTTCAAGTGAAGATAGTGATGCTACCTACCTAGTGGAGCTGTGCTGAGGAGTACTCAATCAGATACTGCTTAATGCACAAGACACTTAGCACCAGCTTGGTAATAGTGAACCTTCAGTAACTAATGGTAGTGCACTGTTCCTGATTTTTGAAAAGTAAACCAGTGCAAAAGGCACTGCCCCATTGGTGTTCTGTATTTTGCTTGTCTATTATATTTATTCAGCTACTAAACTGTAGGTTTTCAACTGCTTTGATAAAGTTGTGAATGACTATCAAAAGGATTCATTAAAATATGAATCCTCACAATGCTAGCCAGGATCTGTAAATCATTTATCATAATAAATTTGGCCGGTCACCTCATAGGAAATACACTTCCTGAATTTCTAAATCCATAGCTGAGAATATGCACTGTTTTTCAAGTAGAAAGCTGATCAAAATAAAGGTTTTGTAATTTTATCACTGAACTTTTTATAAGAAGATTTCAAATGAAATGGCCTAGCTACAAGACGTTTTATTGTTGTTGACAAGATAAGTCAATGGGCTTTCTTGGCAATAAAATGAAATTGCATGCTAATTGCAGACTTAAGATATTTCGTTCATGGGCATTGTAGCTCAAGGTGGAAAACCCCAGATGGGCACATTTAAATCTTTATACCTAGGCAGATCCCTCTGTTGCCTCTAAAACTTCGTATTAAAAATTGTTTCAGCTGATAGTATTTATTGATTTACCACCTAGCCTGCTGGAGTAAATGCCTGTGAGTGCTTGAGCAAATTAGCGTGCACTGTGATAATAATAAAATAAAACAAAAATTCTGAGACACCTGGGCTTAGTGAGCCGCAACTATGCATAAACAAACAAAGCTATGGAAAATATCATTTTGCAAAAAGTTCTTAAAAGTGAAGAAATCTTTTCTAAAAGGAGCTTCTTGTAAGTCTGTTTGACCTGCCATCTTTATGAGGATTTTTCTCCCCAAAGCTAACCTTCAAAAGCATTTGTGATGAAAAATTTATACTTCAGTGTGTTTTGGAAAACCTAAAAGATTTAGTGTGGTTTGGGAAATGTAATGTTACATTTAATTTTTTTAATATTTTCAAAATATATGTAAATCTTTTATGAACTATGTAGCTATTTCTATCTGTGTAATTTACACATTGTATTTTTCTTTTTATTATAATAAAAGAAAATTCTGACAAGAACAATAAAAGCACAGATCACTGTTATAGAAAGTATAAAGAAACTAGAAATTGCAATATTAGTGTTTGAAGCACTTTTCCAGATTATGAGAGTGTACTTGATCGTGATTTTAATGACTGCCCGACCCCCATCGGACTGTCTGACCACCTCACCCTCTTCACCCGCTCCCTTCGGAAGCAGCGCTGCCGCAGAGGCCGCTTTTATCTTTAGCGTGTGGTTTTCTCCTCTACTTCTGTATCATGTCCTTAATACTGTAGTCTCAGAAGTGGAGTTTATCAGAATAAACTAAACTCATTACATTTAGAGTTCTGTATTGTTCTTTGTAGGAACATTTTCTCTTTAAATTTGTAAATGATAGTGAAATTACCTGTTATTTTCATGTTCTTGTTTATGTTTTTGTGTTTGATTTTAAGCACTTGACATGTTTAATAGCCATCTTACTGACTTGTTATGAGGCAATGAAAAATTTAGATTATTAAGTATCATGAGATATATGTGATCAATAAGCTTCAGTGAGCCTGTTCTTCATTAATTGCAATCTTACGTCTGATTTCTTGGTTGCATAGCTTTCAAAATCTTGACTAGTGGTGGTAATTTTTTAAAAAAATACTTTTAATCAAATTAATTTTTAAGTCATCACATTATGATAAATGAAGGAAATGGTGCCTCAAATATACTTAATTATTAGAGCTATCATTTTGAAAAATTGTTTTGATATAAACTAGATGCTACTTTAGTGCTGTTCCTCATGTAGTCTTTCAGAAATTTAGTCATGGGTATTGTCTAGGATTTCTAAGGCTAATTATAATTTAGAGTGCTAATTTATCTATCTGTTAAACATCATTTGACAAAACCCCAATTCTTGTCCCCAGTGTGACTTGTCTTATTAATTCGTATGGTGCCTATAAAGACTGCCTTCTAAAAGAATGGGGACTATTTTAGACTATTCTCATTATGGAGTAAAAGTCACTGTCAAGTGGGTAGACTACAATAAATGTAGTGATGGTTAGATAATTCAGCATTGCAAGCTATTTTCTTATAAAGACATTTATTATCTCACATTTATATCATTATAGATTTAATTAAAAAGGGTCTATTTACTATCCCATTTGTGATAAACTTGTGGGGGTAGGAATGGTTCTTACTACTTCATGCTTCATGCTGGTACATTTAATTTAGAATCTCTCCTTCACGTAAGAGAAGCAGTGTCTGGTCTGCAAGATTTTTTAAATAGATGATTAGGTTAAATTGAGAATTGTGATCCATTTGACATCTCTAAAGTAAAATTTCTGATTAAAAATACACTCAAATAAGTTTTTAAATGGTTTGTACGAAAAACCTGACTTTGGGTATTGTTGGCTTTTAGTTTGGTACTAGCTTTTCATTATTCGTTGTTTCACCATACCCATTGCTACTGTCCGCCCTAATATTCTGCTGTTCTGTGCTTTAACTGTTTCCCGTACCAAAAGAAAGACAGGGAGTGAGGGCATCTCTTTGAAAATTGCTGCCCCTGGGCCCCCCACCTCCATGTCCAGCATGAAATGTATTTAAAAAGAAATTTAGTCAGTAAAATTAAAACCTTTTCTGTCTGGAAGTATATCATTAAAACATTAACACTTTTTTAGCTCATATCTGTTAGAAAATTAGATTGCTTCTTTACATGGATAGCATGCACAGACGTAGAAAATCATAAATATTCCCTACCGTCTCAGAATTGCCTCTGAGACAGAAAACTGCGATGCAGATGGGAAACATGTACACATGCAATTTGTCGTAGTCTTTAAATATCAGGGTTTGATGGCCAAAGGACATTTATCTCAGCTGCATAATTGTGCCAGTAAATGCATAGTCACACACGCATTACTGGACTGCACAGGCATCTGTAATGTTAGTCTGCTTCGTGTGGTTAAATTGATATTTAGCAGGAAAGGGTAAAACTATTCAAATTCTTTTTGTGCCATTTTTAATTAAAACGAGTTTTTAAAGCTACCGTTGAAAAACTCACACTGGACCTCTGAACCCTATTGTATCTTCTTTTCTAGAAACTCTTAGTAGCTAAGATTTTCTATCCACATGCCTTACAAAGGGGAACATTTCTTTCCAGCTTACTCTCAGCAAGCCTGAGCAGAGTTTGTGTATGGGCTGACTACTTCGGTGTTGAGGATCGCTCTGTAGGGCAGGCCAGCGCACATGCCGGCCTTACAGAGTCTCCCCACACAGGGACTCTCCTTGTAACACGTTACAGCGTTTTGTTTGGCTTCCCAGGAAAAACGGAGCACACGTAAACTTTTGAGGTTTCTGGGAAATTACCCAATATCCTATCCATTGCACAGGACACATGTCTTGCCCGACTAAAAGAATTTTCAGCTGTTTCCTATCTTTCAGCAAAGGAACTGTAGGCCCTTCTCTGTCGTGGTCAGTCCAGCTCTCTGTTAGATAGACGAGTGTATTTAAGGCATTTCCAGTAAGTGAGGCGAAAGGGAAACAGTGGGAATATAGGAACAGAAACAACTGTAAAAACCTGTTAGAAGTACTTCACTTCACATCTACTGTACAGAACCTGTGTTTCTTTAAGGCCTCTTTAAAAATGTCCTAATATGTTTTGTGTGCTGTTTTTACCTTATGCAAGATTATTCTTTCTATTATTATTTATTATTCCACGTAATAGTCATTGTTTTTACTTACCATTCCAGGTTTTTCCACTTAAATTCATAAAGCTGCATCTTGTAGTGTACTGTACTTGCTTTACACATGGAGATTTTCATGAAGTTATTTTAAAATAACGGTAGGGAATCAAGAAGAGAATGTGTTAGGATTGTGGGGGAAACGGGACCCGTCCCTCGAAGCTGAAGCACACTGTAATTGTCCACTGCCCCACCCCCATCGCCGAAGCCCCAGTGGCTGCAAATCACTTTGTTAAGATAATATAGTAGAAAGTTGGTGTCTATTAATAAAACTTATCACTGTCCTTTCCAGTTGTATGGTGTCCGAAGTTAAAAAATAAACTGTGATCTTAGAAAAAATGTGTTAATCTTTTAACATTGAAAGCTTACAGAAAGCATATGTAACTGTTTTTAAAGGTGTGTATACTCTGATAGGCAAAATGAAGGAGACTTGTTTTCTCTCCAGTTCCTGCCGGCCGCCTCCTCTTTGGTCCCCCCTCTCTGTCTCTCTCTGCCGTGCAGAAAACGGCGTTGATTACACCAACAGGTGCCCGGAGCGCCGGAGTGAGCTGGCTGCGTGCCCGCCGCGTCGGCGCAGATACTGTGTCAGCCCCGGTTCTGGGCCGCCCCGTGTCTGCAGGAGGGGAGCGGCAGCCCAGCTGAAACCCACACTGCAGCTCCTGCGGGATTAAGGGCGCTTCCTCTGCTTTCTAGTGCCGAGTTTTACAGTTTCTTTGTTTGGGAGTTCTCAGATTGCCTAATGATTTCTCTGGCCCCCACCCCCACCGCCTCCCAGCCAGATGTGTGTAACAGCAGCGTTCGAGCCTCTGTCCGTTTGCCAGTTTTACTGCTCAACACATGGCATAACCTTTTCTTTTCGAGCGTCGTGCCGTTCTTCTGCCATGGAGGCCCAGATAAAGAGGGTTCTGCTTATTTCTTGCCTTTTACAAATGCTCATGTTCTACTTTAAAAAAAAAAAGCAATAGCTTTCGAACTCAGCAGTATTTCAGGGGACTCTTTCAGAGGTCAGGCTGTTGTAGTTGTTTGTGGCACTGTAAATATTGTTGGTAAGCAAGGCTGTTTTGTTTCATCGCTGTGGGGTGACCCACAAGAATTTATTAGTACAGCGGTCTTGTGTCCATAGTGGATTATAGCGAGGTAGCGCTAGACGAGGAAAGGGTTTTTAGTTTATTAAGCCCTAGTTTAAAAGATCCTTTCTTTCTGCAATCTAAATAATCTGTTCACATGAGTACCCTTTAATGGGCTTTAGTGCATTATTTGTTCTTTAAAACTGATCTTCAGAATTAACTTTTTAAAATGGTTTTGGTAAATATGGAATTCTAGTTCTTGGCAGCTGTTTCAGAGTGGAAATTCCCTTGAGCTTATTTTGAGATTTTTAGAAGGCTCTCGACTTCACCCTCACACCCTGTTTTCCTGAACATGCTGGCTACAATGTGGGCAGCAAACCTCTTGTATATTAGAAGAGACTGTTCTCTCTCTTTTGCTCAAGTCAGGTAAGGGCATTGGGAGATATGTGTGGTTTGGGAGAGGGGTTGGGATGGGGGGAAATTAACCATGCTTAGGTATAGATTGGAATAATCCAGCGGAAAGACACAGGCTGAATATGCTTCAGAGAAAGGGATAATTGATACAACAGGAGGTGGGAGGGAACAGGATCCCCAGTGCAGGTGAAGGGGCTGAGCAGTCCTAGGTCGGAGAGAAGGGGAGGAGGTTGCGCCTGTCAGTAGGCGTGATGGTAGGAAAACCAGTGTTTTGTTAGAAGCTTTGGTATTTAATAAAGTTGAAGACCCTGTCCTGAATGAAGGAAGAGTGTGGAAATAGAGGAGACATCAGATGCTCAAGAGTGGACCAGATTTGAAATTGTGGAGAGAAGATCAAGTAGATTTCAGAGGTCCAGTGAGGTTGCCAGGGAGTGAAAAGAGCCCATTTGCAGATGGTGATTATGAATGTGCAGTGAGGCCTCTTACCCTGTAGGGTTGCTTTTTTGAGCATAGCTGCACTGCTGAGGCACACACAGAAAAGCAGAAAGTGGTCCTAAGATAGTTGCAGGTGCAGTCTGCAAGTATGGTGGTGGGCCTGCACAGGCAGCAGACAGAGGACGTGAAGAGCTGACAGCATGTCCTCAAGGGGCTGAAAGGCAGTTCAGAATGCGGAGCGCGGAGCACGGAGGAGAGGTGAGAAGGGGCCGGGGTTTTCACGAAGAGCATTACAGCCCACAGGAGAGCAGGGACTGTGCTCCCCGGGCAGTGGGCAGCCTAGGGAGAGTCCGATGCTGGGAACTGATATGATCAGGTTGGCATCCGAAAAGACCACTCTGAGGATTGCATGAAAATTGGTGGGGTAAGCCAATGCTGGAGGCAGGAGGTGGTTAGGAGGCTGTTTTAATCTAAGCTAAATAAAGGAGCAGCCTGGATGACCGACGTGGCACTGAGGATGGGAAAGTGGATGCATCTGAGAAGTACTTAGAATCAACATTTTGTCTTTTCTGTGACTTTTCCTGGTGGGCACGGGGGAGGGTTTTAATGGGCTGTGCCTATATTATATTAATGTTGGCTTTATACTAGATCAGTTTAGTAATTCCTCACTAGTTAACCTAAAAAGGGCTTGGCCAGATGTTGTATTTGTATCATTTAGGTAGAATTTACCTAAGTGCAAAATACATCAGCTTTATAGACAATTGAAAAATACAACAGGTAAGGAATAATAAATCATCCCCACAAGTCTCTACCCAGAGACAAATATTATAAATATTTTAATGTGTTTTCCTTTTGTCTTTTTTCGCAAAGCAGTGTTACAGTTTGAGCTCTTTCCAGCAGGAGGGTGACCCAAGGTGCCCTTTCTGAAGCTGCTCAAAACCAATGTGACCTTCTGAGATTTTTCACTTACAAGATGTGGTGCTTTGGGCTTCGGACAAGTGTTGGGTGACCTTTTATACATCTTTATTATTTTTCTTTAAGGTGAAGCTTTTAAATACAGCTTAATGAGAAAGGAGACTATGCCCCAGTCACCACATGAGGTGAAAAGACACTTCTGAGGAATGCCAGGCACACAAGCGCTCTATTTCAAATGCTCTGGGGAAAAGTCCACGGGAACAATGAGTCTTCCTTAATCTGTTTGCTCTGGGCGTGGCAATGGAACAGGGGTCACAGTGAAAGAGCAATGGCTGCCTAGGTGTTTTAACAGATTGGGAAGCTGGAGGCAGTGACAGGCGGAATCCTGCTGGAAAAGGGGCCCCTCCCTGGCCTTCACTTATTTATTTTGTTTAACATCCCTTTAACTTGGTCTGAGATTGATTGATTGAGAGGGGACACTATCTTGGATTTGGGAAACTGTTAGCCGTATTGGAATGACAAACACTTGAGGAATGGAAAAACAAACTCTGACAAGGTTCGTATGTTTGGTTTTCTAGTGAGTATTTAGCAGGAAGGTTGCCGTCATTATTTGGCATAGAGAAAGAAAGAGTTGCACCTCGTTATCACATCAGTCATTTTCTGAGCCTGACGAACATCTCTAGAATACATCTACTTTCTCCTGGGGCACGATGAATCAAAGGAGGGACAAAAAGTTCATCACTTGGACCAAGTTATATTTCTCTTCACTTTGGGTATCTGCATTTTAGCTCACAAAATTCGATGATATCCTAAGTGTGTATTGTCTTTTAGAAGGATTTCTATCCATATGCTATATCTGAGCATCATTTCTTTGCAGTAATAGTAATCTAATAATACAAAACATATTATAATAGAAAAACAAACGTAATAATAGGCATTCAATAAATATTTCTCCATTGGTATAATAGTGCCCTATATCTTAATCATGTGACTGACAGGGGAAATGATCAATTAACTACTCTATTAAGTAGAATTATTAAACCAGCTATGAAACAGAGGTTAATATAAATTATTTATTATGTTTATATTGATTATTAACTTTCAGACACTTAAACTAGGAATACTCTTTCTATGATAGGCAAGTTTTTTTATAGGTGTGACATGTGAAATGAAATGATTTGGGGTTGTCAGCTCTGTAGTAAGTTATAAATAATTTCACTACATCTGTCTGCCTGACTCCTCCCACTCTGGTCTGGTAATAGAATTTTTCTCTCCTATAGAAAAAATAATGCTTGTAGTTTGAGAGGAGTACTGTGTCATTGTGTCTTTCCACCAACACACTTCCCAGGCTCACAAGATAGGCACCTCACGCCGTGGCCATGATGATGTATGGAGCCACCAGGAGCTCACTCTCTGCCAGGCTTGCTGGGAGGACGAGAGTCTGGGGCTGTCTGTGACGATTTGCCTGCACACAGGAATACGCCATGCAGATTCAAGAGATGGAACAAGCCAGAGTCCTGATAGCACACTTGATACTGAATCCAGTGATATCTAAAAGCTAATACAGCCCTGCCCTGGCTCGTGTGGCTCAGTTGGTTGGAGCGTCATCCTGTAACCAAAAGGTGGTGGGTTCGATTCCCAGTCAAAGCACAGGCCTGGGTTGCAGGTTCGATCCCCCAGCCTCTGTCTGGGTCTGGGGACTAGCGTCCCCAGTTCAGATGCATACGGGAGGCAACCAATCAATGCTTCTCTCTCACAGCAGTGTTTCTGTCTCTCCCTTCGTCTCTCTCTCTCTCTAAAAGCAACGGGGGGAAAATGTCCTCAGATGAGGATAAGAAAAAGAAAACGTAAAAGTAGGTCCAACCCTGTTGTAAGAGATAAAGCCCCATTTTAATTTGAGCTAGTTTAAGTTTTTGGCTTTGGTTTTTATTATTTGCAACGCCAAGAGCCTGAGTAATATAACAGATCATCAGATTGCTGGAGAGCAAGAAACGGGGAGGATTACCTGACTGACTGGAAGGAAGACGGTGAGGTTGTAAACTTGAATAAAAAAGGAAAATTTTTTAATGAAAATAATTCCAAAAGATTGATGGATTTTTATGAAGAAAGAGACTAGAAAAACTTTTTTTGAAATGTAACATAGACAGAAAATAAGTTGTGTTCTGAAGGAAAAAGCATGGCATTTACTTCTCTGCCATACATTGCTCAGCTGTTTGAACTGTTTAGGCCTCATGTATTAGGACATTGGGTGCAAGAGGTGTGGACCCGCACAGGGTCCACTTAAAGTGGAAAGCGCAGAGCTGGAGCCACGGACATGACTTGCCCCGAGGAGTCAGTGCTGGGTCTCTCCTCCCCTCCCTTCGTGGCACGTTCTGTGGGCACAGGCAAGCCGAGAGGAGGGAGGGCACGTTTTCCAGGGCGTTCGTTTGTAAAGTCCCCAGAAGACCTCCCATCAGCCCAGTTTGAATCGGATACCTACTTAGTAAACCAGTCACTGCTGGGGGCAAAGAGGGAGGGAAAGAAGGTGCCTGGCTACATGTCCCCTTGAGACCCAGAGAACAGAGCCTCCTAAAAGAAGGCAGGGCCAGCCCAGGCCTGGCCAGCCCCCAGAGCAGTGCGGTCCGGGCCGCTGTCTGGGTTGTGCTCACCACAGCACGTCACTTCTGACGGTGTTGGGAGTAGTGAGGAAGTTTTAAAAAGGGACAGGACGGTATATCTGGGTCCTAAGGGTTGGTGATACTGCACTTGCATTCCATCTCCAATGCCTGTAAGAGGAGTTTTACCTCACTCCTTCAGAAGTAGTGGGATCCAGCTGAAATGATAATATTTTAAAAATTTACAAAGCACAGGAAAAATGGTGAATAGACTAAAGCAAACTACAGGTTCTAGAGTTAAAATTTCTCATCTAAATGTACTATGCTTATGTTTCGAAACTGTGGTTTAAATGTCCAAACCAAAGCAGTAAACCTGACTGAGAGATGCCGTAGAAAATGCATGAAACACTGAATGGAGTAGCATGGTGAGCTCCGGGCCCTCGGTGCTAGAAGAACTGCCCAGCCCTCACTGGCGTGGATCCTGAGTCTTGGTCGGCACTGTTCTTCTCCCCAGACGCTGCTTGTCCTGAAAAACTGAAGCATTCGTGGGAGTCCAAAGCTGCTGCCAAGTCATGGCACCCTGGAGTTCAACAGACACATTCTAGACCTCAGTTCTCACCTTTGGGTGGCTGATTTGCCAGAAATACAGAAAAATGTAATAGATTTTTTTCATCTAGATGAAATAATTTCCTCAAGTTCCTGAAGTGGGAATTTGCATATGCACGCACACTTACTTACACACAGACTAGAGAGCTGCCGAGACAGGGACGTATCCAAGAGTTTCTGACCCTGCCAGCGTTTAAGTAATGTTATCCGTAATTGGAATCCTCCTTAGTCCTGTGAAGTTAAGGTACTAGTCAGAAAGGAAAGATTATCTCAGATACCTGTACAATGCATTTGAATTTGGGAGGGTGGGGAGAGGGAGTAAACAGAATATTTAACTGCATGTAACTTTTCAATAAAGATTCAATAAAGATTATTCAATAAAGATTACAGATTCCTATAGGCAAAGAATTTCTAACACTTAAAAGTACGTATTATTTTTAAATGATACGTGTTTCTGCACTGATGGTTTATTTTAAAACTTACCGAGTGCCTATTTGCATAGCTCTCTTTAACTTTAAGAATGTAAACTCAGGTATCTCAGGAAGCCTGCCATTTAGATCATAAGACAAGATGAACATATTGAAAACTTAAATGCTTTTAAATAGTGGCACTACTGAAAGTAATAGAGAAGTCAGGGTTTGATCAGTCAGGGTTTGATCAGAAGGTCAGAATCGCTGTGGGTGGTATGTGGGATGAGGTATAGGGCTAGGCCTGGTGTGACTCCAGGAGTTAAGCAGTCTTGGTAATATCGGTGAACCTGTACCTGGTGCCGGTCTGACGTAAGCAAAGCCATCGATCAGGAAAGTAGCAGAAAGCGAGAGAGCAGCCTGGCACCTGCAAGGCTGAGCTGAATCTCATAAGAACAGACTGGAACTGTCTGTGTCTCACACTGCCCAGCCTACAGCTTGGATGATGCAGGCGACCTGCGGAAAAGCCAGTGCCCTTCCTCAGGGAGCAGCACGTAGGCTTGGCCCAGGACTGTGAGAAGCAGACAGAAGCTGTGGCTGCTCCAAGCCAACAAGGCAAACCAACAGATCCACAGTTGTGTGCGCTGCCCTAGTGCCTGACCTTACACCAACTTTCCACGTGTGAGTCTGGCTGCCGCTGCATTTCCACCTTCCAGGTCTCACGCAAGCACCCCTGGTGGCTCGCCCTAACCTACGGCAGCTGTAAGCAAGGGGAATTCTGGGCAGCCTATTCCAGGCTCGCTGACCTGACACGTCACAGCCGTCAGGGCTCACTGGGCAGGCTTGGCACTCAGTTACAGCTTCCAGTCATTTAACTTCAGATAAAGCAGTAGCAAAGCCATTTTTATGTCAAACCCGGTGAAAACATCCCTCTCACAACCTGAAACAGTGGCTTGGGAGAATGGGGCTATACGTTTAACACGTGGTTTTCAAAGCAGATAAAGGAGGGACTATGTGTATTCCTGACAATGTGTATACTTTTTAAATGTGTCTGTCGCAGGAACTTTTCCTCCGAAGAGGACCAAGAGTGTTAATTTGTACTATAAAATTAAAATCAAATTTACTGTGAAAAAAGTTTGTAGAACTAAAGCAGAAGAATTGTGTCACTTTATATTTAATGCTTTCTTTTTTTCAACTTCTTTGCAGTTTTTTGAGGTGCCATTTGATTCAAACATGAATAGGACAAAGAACAGACCTCTGGTTCGTGGACAGATCAGGTAAAATTATAAATATAAGTTTCACTTTACAGAAACTTATATAAGTGAATGCGCTCGCTTGTTCATCCTGAATCATTTCCCAGTCTTTTGCCTTGAGTGTGAACTGAAAATAACACACCCCTAAACGGACACATTGGTGTGCAAGCACAGTGCTTTTCCGCTCTGACCAGAATGCACTGCAGAGCACTGAAAATGGGTCTAAGATTTGCAGCTTTGTCGTGGGAGTAACCCAGACAATAGATTCTTACTTAGTCAGTTTTGAGACTTGGACTGCCTTTGCTTGTGGTGTTTCACTCATTCCATCCACACAAATGATTTCTGACAAATCCATAGCGGGTCACAGAAGAAAGAGTTACCTCTGAAGCCTTGTTTTTTCAGATACACTGATACTCCCGTTGTATGCCAAGTGCCCGGTCAAGTACTGCCTCCGTTACTCTCCGTGTCACCAAATCCAATTAAGTAGAACTGAAAGGCATATAGATATTTTAATACCACTAATGGTTAATAATTAAACATTTTACTTCCTGGAGACCTTGAAACTGGCATTTAAAATATTTTTTTAATCCATTAGATTATCGTAAGCTGAGAAGAATAAAAAGAGCCAAATGGTTTTTTCAAATCAGTGAAGCCTCTCCTCATATTGCCAGGAAATGCCCCCGTGGAGTCCCAGGTTTAGTGGGGTCATACTTGTGGGTGACGTCGTCACACACTTCAGTAGTTTTACTGAAAGGAAACCAATGCAGATACAGTCAGAAGGTCTATGTAAAAGTCATTTTTAATATTTGCTGTTTTTACCATTCAGTTCTTAAATGACTTTAAAATACCATTTTATCGAAATGAGCAATAAAGCCAGATGACAGTGTATAAGAACAGAAATCTCACCTACTTACATTTTATTCCCTTTTTTGAAATATAAATAATGCTATCTGCTATGTTTATGTTTAGAAAATGTCAGAGTACTTTTGAGACAAGTTGCTCTCTGTAACCCATGTCAAAAGCTAAAAGAGGCTCTCGCCACTGGTTAAGTCACAGGTAGGTTTAGAACTCATTTGAAAACTCTGTTCAGTCGTTTTTCCTCAGTCAAATTGTATCTTCTTTAGAACAAAAGGATACAGCGGATATAGACCTGCAAGTAGTTATTAGGCACATCAGATAAAAACCAGTCATTCTACTGGGAGTGCATCTGACTTTGCCCAGGGCGGTCACTTCCTGACTCAGGACAGCAAAATCTATCCGCACTTCCAGGACAGAGCCCCGGTGGGCAGGGTCCACAGTGCGGTGTTTGCAAAGAGGGGCCACAGCACAGGTGTTATTAATTAGGCTTTAACGTCATCTTCTGTTTGCAAGACAGCCCAGGCAGAACCTTGTAGATAACCTTAATTTCTGTTTTAGAGAGCAAACTATAGGCCTGAAAAACAAAGATTCAAACTTATGTTTATATCTAGGACCTGTTTTATTAAATAGGTACAAGAGATGTTACGAGTCTGGGGCAGAAATCTTGCATTGAGAAGTATAATTTTAAAACTGAAGACTTTGTATCCTGTCCATGTTTACTACAATGCAGTGAACTGTTACCTGCTACACAAATATTTTATCAGTGGGTATCTGCAGGGGTATAGTAGAAAGTCTTGTATCTATTAACATTTCTCTCCCACCTTTGGTGGTTCTCTCATTCAGATGGCTATTGGGCATATGTGTACAAAGTATAGCCAGTTTATTTTGAAATGCTCTTTCGGGTATTTACTGCCCCATTTGATTTGGGCTGATAGGCTTTTCTGCGTCTGTATAACTGCATAGATGTTGTTAACCATCGAGCGTGTAAGGGGTGAGTCCCTGGAACTGTTGATGGGCAGTAGTAGCAGGAGAGCAAGTCTGGGAAGGGAAGCCTTGGAAGTCTTGCCATTGACAGCTCTTTTAGCCTATGTCCGTAGCTTGGTTTCTATCCATTATAAAGACATTCTATAAATTTTATGGAGAAAATATATTTCATTGACTTGTTAAAGTGATTGCAGTTTACTTTGAAATGTGTTATTTAAGAAACATATGCCTGTGCTAGTTGTTCTGTGATTTCTTGAGGACCTGGAGGCGTAATCTAAAGGAACCCTTTGCCCATGTGCACCTGTCAGGGCCCGGCCGTTCTGTGCTCATAGTCCTGTCTTCTAGAAAAACGTGGCCAGCGGGTGGACACTTGAATGCCTTATAGAGCTAACACAGAAGATAGTGTTTTCTGTTTGCCCATTTAATTTATTCTTTATTCCAGAAAGGATTAGCCGTATCATAACGCTATCATAGCAAAAGGGAGAAGTGGGCGATGAAAGGCAGGGTTATAAAACGTAGAGTTTGGGACAAACGATAAGATCACAAGATAAGCCTATCAAGTTCACGTGGTAAGACTGGACTGTGGATCTCAGCCCACGTTTCCTGCTGGCCTCACAGTTACATACGTCATAATAGGAAACATGAGACAGACGATGCTCAATGTCTCCCAGTGTTCAGGGGAGAAAGCGGTGGACCCAAGTGTCAGGAGTAACTGGCAGAGAGAAACACTGGCCTAGGCCATTTGACCCCACACCCTGAGTTCCTGATGACAACAGGTAATTATCTCTAAAGCTGTGTTGGCCGTGAGAAGAAAACACGACTCAAGGGAGACCAAACTTCTGCCTCTTCTTAAAAGTGAGAAGGGACACAAGGGATACTTGGCGACGATATTAGAAGAATGTCCTACTGACTTCTGTAGAGGAGAGAAATGGACTTCCAAGGCATCGTGGTGTAAGCCAGAGACCAAATATCAAAGAGCCAACAGCTCCCGGGAGAACCATGTAGACCGTACGGCCTTGAAGCAGCCGGGGAGTAGGAAGCTCTTGACCAAAGGGAACGGCCCAAGGATGCGTCTCTGCCAGCTCAGCTTGTTCTGAGGGCCAACCCGAGACAGCGAGGGAAAGAGGGAGGAAGGTGCCTGTGTTACGTGTGTATCGGGTGATGGCTAGAATCAAAAAGGTGACGTAGGAAAGTGCCCTGCCACATGGTCTGACTGCAGGGGGCGCTCAAGGTCGAGTCGTTGATGTACATTTGCACAGGACAATCCTGCTTTACACGTGTCGTGTCGCAGCAGAGGCACTGACAGTGTCCCCTCTCACTCTCAGCAATGTCCAGTTTAGGTGGTAACGATATGCCGTCTGACAGTGAGGAGTAAGATCACAGAATTTCCTTATGGGAAGGCCATGGCATACAAATTCCAGCTGCTTAGTTTGTGCGAAGGAGGAAGAAACATGCAAATGGAGAGCACGATGTATCTAAATCAGGTAGACACTAATGCAGACCTCCTTAGATTGCTTTTTAAAGTGACACTCAGGATCTTCATGTTTTCTTATAAATTGGAAAAGATGAGTAAGGTCAACTGACTGGCCTGGATATTTCTGGCAAAAATGCCATGGCTCTGAACGATCATTTTAAGGAAAGTTGGGCTTAGTGTCCCTTTTATTCTCTGGCAAAGAACACACCTCAGAATTCATATGTCCCACACCAGGAACTCATGTCAAAGGTGAGTAAACCCACTTAAGTCAAATTCCTGTAACGTGTGAAGGCAAATAGTAGAGAAGCCCACCTTCTTATCGGACAGTCAGGTTTGGTGTAATCCAATTTTAACTTAGCGAGTGGATGGAGCTAATTAGCCACTTTTTAAAATATGCATAATAGAAAACATGTCAGTCTGCAGATATTCTTTATGTGGTAATGAAAAAAGCTCTCTGACTATGCGCGGGCAAGTCATTGAATGACCCTTTCCATACCACGACCTTCTCACATGTAAGGGGTCAGCATTCCAACCGTGCTCACCTCATACATAATGTTGTGCAGATTGCAGTAAGATCAAGAAAATTTAGGTAAAGAAAAGCTCACTGTTGGGGAGTGGGTTTAAAACTCTAGAGAAATTTAGAGTTGTTTGCAGAACTTTTATCTGTTTTCAAAATTTGCTTTAAAATCAGTATTTCAGTGTTTATCAGGCAATTCAGAATAATTTCAAGGGAGAAGGGGAAGAAGAAACCAAAACACTTGGGAAATAGGAGAACTCAGAAAGTAAAAGTTACATGTTTTCATTTTCACGCTTAAGTTGGCACAAGCACTCTGTGGAAAGTGGGCAGTTACCGAATCCTTCACCCACAGTGTCATCGCCAGGACACACCCATGGAGGACGCTGTCTCCGCGGAGCAGCGTGCTCATTGCCAAGCTTCCAAAGAGGGAAGTCACGTGGTCTCCATCCTCGTAGAGCCTCATGGAGTACGCGGCCACACACATGCATGAGGAGACTCAGTGGAGCAGAGGCACAGGCCACCCAAGTGTATTTTTTAAACGCGCCTGCCAGCCAGGCAGGCCCTGTGTGGGTACCAGAGGGGCAGTGATGAGCACCAAAACGGGTGTGCCTGAGTAACGGGGTCAGCAGAGGAGAACGTCACCCAGCCTGAGGGGGTCAGGGGCAACCTAGAAGGAATGAAGTCTTGATGCTACGAACCAGCGAGTGAGGACTGAGCCCCCCTAGCTGTCCCTGGCTGGACTTTTCTTTTTGCTCCTCCTCTTCTGGCTCCTTCGTTGGTGGTCGTGGTCAGCAGCCTCCTCCTCCTACCCTCCCCCGCAGATGCCCCACTCCACACTGTCTGTGGCCACAGCCCACGCTGCTCTCCTGAGCCTGGCCCTTTGATTGCTGCTTTGGGGGTGCCCCTGCAGGTGGCTCAGATCCCTAACATCTATCCCAATTCGTCACTTTCTCTCCCAAACTGTTCTTTTCATCATATACGTGTTAATTTACTTCCCAAAGTCAGCACCTGCAAGTCATTCTGGACTTTCTCTTTCTCTTATTCCCCTCACCGACGCCCCAGCAGGTGGGTCTTTTCAGTCTCCTAACCCTGGCAGTGCCTGCCCTGTCCACCCTCCGCTCTAGTGTTAGACTGTCACTGCTCGTGTCCCGCTGGTCCCTCTGCCTCCTCTCGAACCCTTTTCCATTGCTCTTCCACTCACCTGCCAGGCGGGTTTTCCTTAAGTGATCACATTGGTTTCTGACTTAAAACTTTTGGGATTTCCTAAATATAGTTAGGAAAAATACTTGTTTTCAGTTCTTCACTGTTTCATATAAGGCCTTTCTGGATCTGATCCTCCCCAGTTCCTCCAGCCTCGTGCCCACTGAACTCCCCTTTGCTGTTACATCGTGACTAACCGTGACAGCTGATTTTTTTACTGAGGTGCCATGCTTTCCCTCACCCCTGCCAGGGGCACTCACCGTGCCCTTTCATGGCCTGGGTAGGTGTCGTGCCACGTGTCCCGTCCTCTGGAAGGGACAGCTGTTTCCATGCTCCAGCGAGGTGGCATTGGCGTCCCCTCTCTGGGCTCTACGTGCACACCTCCGTCCTCGCTCTATGGAGCACCCTCTCTGCTGTCTCTGTCCTGCACCTCTTCGTCACCATCCTCCACGAGTCTCTCCAAGATGAAGACTGAGGTTCCTCAGAGCAGACTTGCAGGCCCACGAGAGTAAGCAGAGACACCTGTTACAGGTCCAGGGGGTGGGGGGAGCTCGTGAGACCGTGGACTAGGGTAGTCATGGTGGAGGTGAGCATGAGGCTGCCCACTATGGCTCGCAAGTTCAGGTGCATTATGCCTGTTCCCCATCTTCCTGTGGATCACTGGTCTCCCGCAGAAGGACTCCGCCCATCCCTGCCTCCCTGCCTTTGCTCTTCCTGCGCATTTCTTCCTACTGTCTCCCCTTTTCTTTCTTCTGCAACTTTTGTCCCTTAAAGAGTTTCTCTGTACTGTCTATGTGAGTGTCCACCTTTCTTAAATTCTGCAGCGCTTTGCATAGGTACTGCATAACTCAGTATAAGGTAGAACAGCAAAGGAGACGTGAGAACCTAATTCCAGCAAAGCAGCAGCTCCACTTCCTGGTAAAATACTCACAGTCAGCACAACAGAAACACAACCTGCATCTGGTTGCTGGTGCTCAGCCTGAAGACAGAATGGCCTGGAGCCTACAGGGACCCAAACCCCTTACAACTCTCCATCTCTCCTCCACTGAGAGTGATACTAAAGGCAGGAGAGTGTGAACACCCAGCCCTCTCTGTGTAAACTTCTCTTTTGTTCCCCCTTTTTAAAAATATTTTATGTATTGATTTGAGAGAGAGAGACATGGGTTTGTTGTTCCACTTCTCTCTGCATTCACCAGTGGTTCTGGTCTGTGCCCCGACAGGGATCAAAAGCACAGCCTCCGTGGATGGAGGTGAGGCTCTGACCTGCTGCGCTACCCAGCCAGGGCCTGCTCCCCCTTTTAATAGAACTTAGTGATTCTCAGACCTTAGTGGACAAAGTTATTTTATTTCTCTTTCTGGAATTGTACACACGTAACCTTGCGCGTACTTTGTAGGTGACGTCAGGGAATTTTGTAGGATGATTCTGTGTATAACGTACTTTTCCCTCAGGGCTGTGCTAGGTAGACTGCAGCTCTCCCAGGGTCCAAGGAGGTGAGTGTGCGTGCATCCAGGCCCATCATGGCGTCGTTGTCCGTCTGGGGCTGCCGCCGTCTGTCCGTGTCATGCCAGACAGTGGAGAGAGTGGCATGGAGTACATTTGATAAAGGAATAGTAAGGTTTCCTGACTATTTTTGAAATAGTCAATTACAACATAAAACTTACCCTTTACATTTTAGGCAACAGAAATTTTCTGTAATTTTTTTGAGAGCAAAGGGGAAAACCTTTACAAATAAAGTAACATTCAATGAGAATATAATCTACGAAATTACATTGTAATTTGTTTCATTTTTCTCTCGGAAAATTCAAAGACCAGCATTTTATCACTTTATCGCCTACATAAATGCTGATTCTGTATGTCTAAGTTATCATAGGACAAAGGGAGGGAGGGGGACCGTGGGGGTGGGGGACAGGAGGAGGAGGAAGAAAGCAAGGAAAAGATCATCTCCCTTATCAACTATTTCTGAAAATGTTGCTGCTTCTGCTTTCCTCACTAGTGAAAAGAAAAGGCATTTTTATACTCAGATGACATGTTTAAATCCGTCCTACTCCTGCAGGGACACAGAAGTTAATAGTTGTTCTGGTCGTCCAGTCTGGAGAGCGCTGTGGCCTTCGGCATGCACAGGGGGTTGATGGAAGCGTCCCTTTGCAGCGCCTGTTTACCAAATGTGGTTCCCAGGGCAGTACTTGACCCCCGGGCTCTCTGCTCTTCTCTTCGCTCCGGGGCCTTGGCGGGAGAATTCTTTATCAGAGTCTTCAGTGGCTCAGGGCCACTTGGTATGGTTGCGTCCATTGTGCCTCGCAGCACTCAGGAAGCCTCCCAGACGCACGTGGGTGAAGTCGCCCACGGTGCCCTCGGTGCCAGTGCTGCCGCACTTGCATCTGAGGACGTCTGGAGAGAGGCGCCGCAGAGTCAGAATGGTGCTGCTTTAACCTCTGGTCCTGGCTCCTCACCACCGAGTTCATCCTCGTTAACCTACGGCTGAACTCCTGCGTCTGTTCCCCTGAGGCTGAACGTAAGCACAGCCTGTCCCAGCCGAAGGGATCCATGCACTGGTCCCCTGGAAGCACACAGTAAAGGAACTTGTCACAGGCAAAGTCGAGATACGGTTTGACGCTTATGTTTCTCTGCCGTTTTTACATCCTCACCAGTAACTTCTTCCCTTCGGGTGTTCAGTTCCTTGAACACTTCCACTCAATGGAGCTCTGTGGCTACTTGCAACATTGGGTGGTTGAGCAGAATGGACTTAGTGGTGTCCGGGTGGTTGCAGAGAGGGGTCGGAGGAGGAGGTGTGGTTCCATGTGAGCGACCCAGTCGTTCT
>PVKM010006373.1:0-44495 GCA_004027735.1 Carollia perspicillata
ACCCAATTTGCATTTGAACCCCTCTGTCGTCTAATTCTCTGCTCCATGCCTTATTCTCTACCTGGGCCACTCTTCCACTCCTCATACATGTTCAAATAAATGACTTATTTTTCTAAGTCTACCACTCCTTTCCTACTCCTCATTCCTGTATCTTCCAGCACTCCTTCCACTTGCAGGACAGAAGAGCAAGATAAATGGCCAAGGATCAACATGCAGCCCTGGCTGATGTGACTAAATTAGTTGGAACATCATCGCATAAACCAAAATGTCGCAGGTTCAACTCTCAGTCAGCGCATATGCCTGGGTTGTGGATTTCGTCCTAGTTAAGGGTGCATACATAACAGGGAGCCACCAATCAATGTTTCTCTTTCACATCCATGCCTCTCTCCCCCTCTCCCTCCCTCCCTTCCCCTCTAAAATCAATAAGCATGTCCTTGGGTGAGGATTAAAAAAATACATACACTCATGTGCACATGCACATGAGCATGCACAAACATACCACCCACCCTTATCTATGTTTGACTGTGAAAATCATGAAGACTTAAACTTACCAACTGAATCATAAAAGATGCCATTATACAATAAGAAGAACTTTTCTCTCACAAAATGTCTCCTTCCTCATGGGGGCTTGTGAGAAATGACGCTGTCTTCTCTGAATTGACAAGCCCCAGATGTCATAAGCTGCCCTCACTGAGATGGCTGCTGTTCACAATCGCACTTCCCCTCCTCCAGGAGGGTTCTCCTGCCCTGCCCTCCAGGCTGGTCCCTTGATCAAGGACCTTTTCAGAGCTCTTTAGCTAAATCCCAGGTCAGCAGATAGTGCTTCTGCCTCAGCCAGTTTGAATGCATGCTGCCTATGAGATTTCCTGAGACACTCAGCTACGGCATTAAAACTGCATGAAAGTCTTCCTCAGGAGGCCTAATAATAGTGTTTCATCTGTGAGCCGCTTTACAAACATTAACTGATTAAGCCACCCTGTCTTCACAAGCTCTGCATTCTCTACTGCCCTCGGTTACTCCAGGAGGAAAAAAGCAGGGGACTGAAGGAATTTTGGGGGTATTTTAGGCCATGACAACATTAATGCCAAAGATCTTGCAATAGCAACCCCACTTGGGCAATGGCATGAAGGGGAAGGGATTAAATCCAAGTTTATTTAAAAGAGACTAAACTGAGGTTCTTGTCTCCCACAGCCAGATCAGCACAGAAAAACCTGACTCCATGGTGTAGGGCTGGGTCACTGAGTACAGCCCGTGGCACCAAATCCAACTTGCCACTTGTTTTTTATAAATAAGATTTTATTGGAACATGGTCATGCTCATTTATGTGTTATTTATGGCTGCTTTTTTCCTAAATATCAGTCGAGTAGATGCAACTGAAACCAAATGGTCTGCTGAACCAAAAATTAGTTACTATCTGGCTCTATAGAAAAAGTTTACTGGCCCCCGAAGTAGGCAACTTAAAGTTTGTTCTCATCCCATATATTCCCTAAATATCTTTAAGCAAGTCTCTTTCCCTCTCCAGGCCTCAGTTTCTACATTTATAGACTGAATAACCTCTAAACTGAGCCATTGCCTTGAGTTGTTCTCTCAGTGTTCTGTTAGCATCTGATATATTAGTATCATCACAGCTGATTTTGTTGAGAGGAAAAATTGAGTGTCATGAATCATCTTAGCACCAGCCTCTATGCTAAGCCCTGAGTCCTTTTTATGGAGTCTAGCTGAACTGACTTGAATTATCCTTTCTTTTCAGAGAGATCTCACATAATGATGTCTTGGAAGTGATAGAGGCGAATGTGTTCTCCAATCTGCCCAAATTATATGAAATGTAAGCAAAAACCTCTGGGGTTTGCTCATGACTGTTCTTGGCAATCACCTTAAAGTCTGCTTATATTCCTGGAAAGAACTGGCTCTGCTCTGTCCTCAGAACCCTACAATTTTAAGATATCCAAGTCAGCCCAAAGTGCACTCTCATGGGTCCCTCTGCCTGATGGTCCAGGCACCAGTCCAAACTTAATCTTATCCCACCCCCTCCCTCCCAGAGTTGTTTGCATAGTAAACCTAAGAACCTGGCTCTGCGACTGTGAGCAAGTACCTCCACCTCATCCTCTCGTTCAAAGTTGTCCCACAGTCAAAGACCAAAATTAGTCTCACATGATGTAGCTGAAGATAAGTGGTCCTAGTCTGAATAATAGTCTATGCCATATAATCACCAATAAACTTTGGCCAAGACACAAAATCATTCTTAGACTTAGTTTTCTCATCTATAAGATGAGAATAATATAATTGCATGCCTCATAATATCACAGTGATGAATATATGATATCACAAATGTAAATTAGACCTAATACATCAACTAGCATGAGTGTGGCATAATGAGTCTTTATTCCTCTACTATTCCAATCAAATTCCCTTTCTCTTGTTGACATTCTAGTTTACAACATGTCAATACTCACACAGATGCACTTCTGTTTCCTATCAGCCTGTAATTACCATAAATTACTTCATAGAATCATAGACTGTCAAGGCTAGAAGAGACTTCAGAAACTGTCTAGTCCAGAATTTTCCAAAGTAGACTGGGTATCATCAAACATTTGGGAATTTATTGTGTTTAAAGACAGGGGAAAAAAGATTCTATGGTAAAATAAGATTAGGAAACTTTGAGAAAATAAATCTGGATTCACTTAACTATAGAAAAACTTGTCAGAATCTATAACATGAGCATTTACATTTGGAATCTCCATGAAGAATATTGTATTAAGAGATTTTCAGTTAATGTCGCTGGAAAGGTTTTTTCTGTAGAGTATATATTAACATCTCACAAAATTTTCCTGAGACACAGTTAGGAAAGCCAATGAACCACTCTTCTAATTTTACAGATGAGCAATGAAAAGCACAGAGAGAGTTATGAGGCTTGCCTACAGTCCCCCAGCAAAATCCACAGCAGGACAGAGACTTGAACATAAATCTCTTGACTCTTTTGTATTCTTTTAAAAAGATTCAAGCATTTGCCAAATATCAGTAGGAAATACATAGACACACACACACACAGAATTTCTAATGACCACCATGTAACACACATGCACATATGTATATGCACATGGCTTTGTTTAGTAATGACACTCGGTCTGTCCATTTTGGCAGACTCTCCCTCCCTTTTCCTTCCTTCCTTCCATCCACCCTGACCCCCACTCTCTTTCTTCCTCATTGTCATTAAACCTCTGTAGCTGATGCCTTCCCTTCTTCTTCCCATTGCCCTCCTGCTCCATTCTTTCTTCTCTCTCTGCTTGGCCTCTCCTTGCCCTAGTGGGAAAAAGAGACATGACCAGGGTTCCAGAACCCAGAGAGCAGCCAGCCCCCTGGGCAGGGTTAAGCAGGTGTCCCGAGGTACAGTTCAATGGGTAGTGAAGCTGATAGGACAGCTATTCCCTGCATGGAAAGGTAATCACCCTCATGTAGCACTGACTGTCCTTAAAATGATTAATTACCTGGTACTTGGATCTAGGTAGCCACATGTCACTGCAACATAAAAGCTAATGAAACACGGAGGAAATAATTAACACAGAGCATATCTGCAAATATACATTGATCCAGCACGATGAGGAAAGGACAGCCTCTCTGTTGGAATCCAAATGTGAACATGCTCACCTCTGGACTATCGATCAAGACATGTCTCGGGCCAACCTGGAGCAGAAGTTACCACTTCCCGGGAGCTGCACGGGAGCAGCCTCACTCTACAGCATGAAGGGTATCACTGGCACATCCCCAGCTGCTCTCTGCTGGAATTTCTTGGTTAAAACCAGAGATAGTCACTGCCTGCCCCAATCTTTGTTTTCCTTAGCCTCATCACTCTCTTTTTTTTCCAATCTCCTTTTGCCCCTCAGCCGGTTTCCTTCCCTCCTATCTTCTTTTCCTCCCTTTTTTATTGCTTTCCACTCCATTATCTCTGGATTCCTGACCAGACAAAAGCTCAGTACCTCATGCTGGTCTCATCCCCACCCTCTTAGCCTCCTCAGACCCTGGAAGATCCTTACTGGTGAAGGACTCAGCTGTGCTCAGAGAGAAAATGACTCACCCAGCCAGTGCTTTGTTTGCTTCTGACAGACGGAGCCCAGGAGAACTTTGGTGATGAGCGTTAAGCAGGGCAGGGTTAATATTTAGTTTGCACAGTTTGACATGGTAAAAGACACGGCATGTCTGCTCAATTTTTATTGAAATGATAGATGGATGGATAACATTGATATATCCTGCATAATGTGAAAAATATTATGGCAGTCCTTACTGTTGAGATTATGTTCATGTTCTTTTCTCTTTTACAGTAGAATTGAGAAAGCCAAAAACCTGCTGTACATCGACCCTGATGCCTTCCAAAACCTTCCGAACCTACGATATTTGTAAGAACTTCTGTATTCTGGTGCGCCCTCTGTAATCAGATTGTGTATTCCTATTTTAGCAAAATGTCCCCTTGCTACTCTGGAAGGCAATTGCTTTTTATCAAAGATGTGGGGCAGAAGTGGAGGTGGGGAGATGCTTGCTGTGGTGGATTTTAGTTTAGTTTCATGAGTGAAATCCACTAATATAATTGCATTTTGCTTTCATTTACTAAAACAGACATCATAAGAAATGTCATTTGCATTAATGGAATTGTCACACAGACCTCTTGCAGAACTCAGTCTTCATTTAGTGTTAATGAGATGCAGCCAAAATTTCTGCTAGCATTTAGCTTGTGACCTTAACCTCAAAGACATCATCTCCTTCGTTCTGAATACATGCATTGTTTTCTTTGATAAATTAGTGTTTTATTTTGCACATTTTCGTTAATAATAGACATGGTATTAATCAGTAGAGAGATTCCTAGTGTTTGAACTCCATCTCTTGGTCCTGCCCCCATCAGCAAAAACATTGCTTCTTCTACTCAAATGGCTTTCAAACTAGCTGAGGGCTTGGCAGAGCCCTGAGGGCTATGACATGGCCCCATAAAATAACAGAAAAGAATTTGGGGAACACTCTAAGATCTACAATGTTTGACCTCAGGCAAGATCTTAACCCCTCAAAGCTTGTTTCCTCATCGAGAGAACAGAAATAATGAATGTGTTATTTAATAACATAATTGTAATGCATAACCAACTATATCCAAAAGAGAGAGTTTTAAAACAACAACTGCTTATCACTTCTCACCTGTGAGCTGATCGGAATAATGCTTCTGCTGACCGGACTCTTGTTTTCCTGACCTCAGCTCAGCGCACTCATGCATCTGCAGTTAGGTGGCAGGTCAACTGGGGACTGGCTGCTCTGGACGGTCACAGTTGAAACAACAGCTCTCCTCCAGGTGGGGCTTATTTCCAGGAGGCTAACATAGACTTGTCCTCATGGCAGTCCTAGGATTCCACAAGAGAAAGCGGAAGCTCGCAAGTCTCTTGAGACTAAAATCCTGAACCAGCACCCCATCTCTCCTGGTGCACTATATTAGCCAAAGCAATTCATGGGACCAGCCCAGATTCGAGAGGGGCAGAAGCAGACTCTGCTTCCTCATGGGAAATCTGCAAAGTCACACCACCAGGTGTGTGGGTGCAGGGAGTGATACAGAACTGAGGCCATTTTGCAATCAATTTAAAGCACATAAAAAGTTTTGCACAGTGTCTATCACATAGTAAAGGCTCAATAAATATTAGCTACTATTGATCTTATGACTCTGTCCCTAAATTTTGATCTATGAGAACTAGAGTTAGCAGGTATATTAAGGAACATTAGGCATTATGTGCCTTAGATCTCTGAATGGAGGCTAACTGAGGGAAAAAATAATTTAACAGAACAGAGTACATGTAACCTGGATCTGAGAAAAAAACAAGGTCATCCACTTCTGAGTTAATGTCAGTGGGAGGACTGGCTTGATTGACATGCAACCTGTGCAGCTGCACAAGGCCCCATGCTCAAAAGGGCCCCACATTCGGAGAACCTCAGACTAGGTTTTGTCTTGAAATACTTAAACATTTCTGAACAAGGGGCCCTGCATTTTCATTTTGCACTGTATTCCGCAAATTATGTAGCCCGTGCTGCTCAGAGGTCAGGGTTACGGTTGCTTCTAGTTTCAGACTTGGGAATCTTGGCTCCCTGTATAGACTTTGCTATACCCTCCACAGAGGCTAGCCTGGCTTAGGCATGTAGCAGTGGAGGAAATGTGGGTTAAGAGACAAGGCATAGACTTCTGAGCTGGACTTCTGGGCTGTACAGGGTTTTTATAAGCCTCAAGTGAGATTTATATATGCAAATATTTTTTACAAAATATTTTATACTAAAAATTGCCAAAACATTTTAATATATACTAAGTTATTAGTAGAATGATTTTATCCTGGTCAACCAAAGTCTACCAGTCCATCCTTAGGAAAATTCCTATAGGTGTTGACTAGAGAGTTATGGTGGCCACTAAGAAAGACCTTTAGCTTCTACCTAGAGTGTTTGGCATGAGTTCAAAATGAGGACTCTGGGACATGCCTGAACAGTATAGAAAAGAAAAAAAACTATACATGTAGTCAGAAGGACTAGATTCCAGACATTTATTAACTAGGCAGCCTATTACCTTCTCTAAGCCTTCATTTCCTTATCTGTAAATTGGGTGGTTGTGAAAACCAAATTAGAACCATGCATGTAAAAAATACTTTGCAAATTGTTTTTCAGTATACCAACTGTAAAGAACTATACGAATATAAAATTATATTAGTGCCTGTTACCCAGTTAGTTTCCTTCGTTCATCTTGTCTTCTCCTTTCCTTCCCAACTACCACCTCTCCCCTTCTCCTTCTCTCCCTTTCCTCCTAGAAAAAGTGTGAGTGAAATCTGGGGCAGGGGCACAGAGCCTTTAATAACAAAAACACCTTAAGACATGCAAAGGGGCACCCCAATTCACAGATTACCACATATGGCCAAAGAAAAGCACTCCTGCAGAGGATAGATCCAGGAAGAAAACCATCCCCTCACACACGTATTCCATAGCCCATGACAGTAACAGCATGAATAAGAGTGAGAATGGTAGACGGGGAGCAAGTGAATAGGAGATAAAGAATCACTGCAGAGTTTAAAATCAAGAGATGCAGGATTTGACCCCAATATTGTCTCCCCACTCGTGGCCAGCACCAATCATTTTTATTAACAAAGAACCTTGTCCTTTTCTCCAAGGAAATGAGGGCTAGGGAGGAGCTTGGGAAGATACAGGCATAGCAGAAGAGAAAATTTTGGCAGAACACAGGGGACTAAGCTATGACTTTGACTCTGGAAAAGGCTGAAATCGGTGTCATCTGTCATCGAGCCCAGCCTCTCCTTTGTGTCCTTTTCTCACTTTGAGGTGTTAAGTAGTACCCAGTCTTATCTGGCTTCCCTGTCACACACAGACAAAGCTGGAGGAGACCGATTCCAGTTCCATCCTTTCCTGAGAGGATGCTATTGTTCTCAGAGCATTTGAAATGTGCTTTCTGACTGGGGAAAGAGAAGAATTAGTAAGCAGTTTGGAGGAACTGTGTCATTGTCAAATGCTCTTGCATGACTGCGCTGAAAAAAAAAATATCCTTACATAATTCTACAGTGTACACAATTCCGCCACACCCTCTGCCATGCAGATCCCCATAGGAAGCTGAGACAAAGTGGTGTGCATCTTCAGCCTTTGACTCATTGCCTAAGATGTGCCTCCCCCGCACTCCACCATACACTCCTGCCCAGTTTGCACATGGTGACCCTAAGAACCCAAGGCACTTCCACTAGCAATACATCTGTTCAAGGATCAGACTGTGGTCCACTGAAATAGTTTCCCAACTGCAAAGAGGAATAACCTGAAATCGTAATAGGTCCTCTAATCTGAAAAATCATATCATGGAAACATAACCCAGCTAAGCTGTCTTCCACATGTATGACTGAGCAGAAGTTATAAACAATCAACAACTTCACCACCCAGCAACCAGGTAGAGATGAATGGCAAAGATTTCAAATATTTTTTTTTGATGATGAATGACTTGCTTCAGAAAAAAAGGAAAAAAAATCACAAAATGGGTGAAGCACTCAGAGGGAACAGTAGGACTGAGTAGTTAGGGGTTTATTTCCTTAAGCCAGGACAAATGTATCATCAGAGCCACCAAAGCAGGAAATTACTAGGGGTAGAGGTGGGTTGTCACTTGAGTGTCCTAATTGCTGCACACACACACTCAGAACTGCTTTTCTGAAATCCTCAGCCTTTATTCCATTTGATGCTGATCACTGATGGCACAGAATCCCAGACAACTGGAAATCAGTGTTCTTCATCACTGCCTTCATACTTCACCGAGGGGCACAAAGTGGTGAGGGGGAAAAAACTGATGAATAAAGAAATGTTCTTTAACTAAAAGAATATACGTCAAAGACCTCATCAAGGTGGATTTTTTTAAGTCAATAATGTATTTGCAGGCAATGTTTCTCTCTTTATCACTCTGCCTTCCTGGAGTTGACCTTTTATGTATGAAAGATTACCTATTGATCTATAAATAAGGCTTTCACAATATTCCCTTGCCTTTGCATCCTGTCTATGTAATTCTTAGGTAGCTGGATGTCGCTTTTTGCTATTGAAGAAACCACAATTCCAGTTTAGCAAAACCTTCCCACAGATCGGCAGGTCCCCATCTAACCGACAACCATCTTCCACTCACATGTGGGCCAGCTCCACCTCCTGAGGATGTCTGCTAACAGCAGCGACCTCCCTGCCTTCTCCAGCAGGAGACAACTCCTGGAGAGTCTTCACTGGGACTCACCTCAGCAAGTCAGGCTATTTCTTTCCTGTCCCTAAATTCCTCTCTCTTCTCTGCATTCCTCTCTTTCCTTTGGCTCGTGGGGTTAATGAAAGTAGTTTCTCCAACTACAAAAGCATGTTTTGGACACTGCATAGCCAAGCGACCGAGGGCAGGGACTAGAGCGGCAGTGCACAGTAGGAAGGAAGCACACAGGCTCCAGTGCCACCTGTCTAGGCTCAGAGGTCAGCTCCCGCCCTTGTTAGCTGTGTGACCTTGAGTAATTAGCTTAACTTCTCTAAGTCTCGGTCTTCCTTTCTTTAACCTAGGAATAACATTGTTTGCATCCCCGCATTGTAATAAATGAAGTTTTTGGCAGAATGACTAATATTTAGAAAATTCTCAATAAATGCTAGCAATTCTTATTAAATCTCTGACCCTGTGACTTATTAACTGAGGGGGTCCATGGAAGATACTTCATCTATTTGTACCTTAGTTCTCTCCTGTGCTTAAAAGAATAACACCTACCTTTTAGACTCTTGTAGGAATTAGTTCAATAATAATCATGGTGGTGATGGTAGTGATGGTGATCTCTCTTTCCCCTTCCAATATTTCTAAGGTTTTGAAGGCCTCTTTAACTGTTTCTTCTGGATAGAATCCACTGAACAGCATTCAAACATGAAAATACATCATTTGTATTTTTCTGAGGATGAAGGCATCCTTCTTACTAAACTGCTGACATGCCCAAAAAGGTCCTTTCAACAAACAAAGGTACATTATCCTATAGAGTTCTAATGGAGGGCTCCTAACCTCCCTTTAATGTTTATTTCCAACACTAGTGGTGCACAATTTCTCTTACCACCTCCATCAAAATAAATTTTAGTTTTTCACACTGACTGCCAACTGGTTGGCTAATGCATCCCATTTTTATGTTGATTTACAATTTAATGCTTTTTTTTATCATACTTCATTGCATTTGAACCTCACCGCAATCCAAGGAGTAGGAAGCACAGTAAAAGCACGTGCATTTTATAGAAGTTAGTCTTCCCTGTGATCCCTGGTTACAGGGCTCTTCTGAAAAGAATGTGCAGTGCCCCTACAGATCGTATTACTCTGATACATTAGGTACTGAGCAATGTTTGGCTTTCTGTGGTGGCTGAGAAAGGATATATACTAGAGTTCATGTTTAGGTGTATGGCAGCCTCATACATGGTAGAAAGGATTGGTACCTCCCCGTTCCTCCATCGCTTTAGATGTGAATTGGCCAGTCCACACAAACTCATTTGTTCAGTCAACACTCACTTATTGAGATCACACTACATCCAAGGCTTTGTTGTGGCTGTTGGGTGTACAGAAGATGACAAGACAAGTGAAGCTTCTACACTTATGGAGCTTATACTCTAGTTGAAGAGACAAACAATGCTAGATAATATCATGTGGTAATAGTGGGATAATGAAAAGTAAAGCCAAGAAAACAGAGAGTGATGCTTTAGAAACAGTGCTGGAGAAAGGACGGAGGGCCTTGTGAGAGATACAGGAGCCACCTGCAGACAGCACTTGTTCACCTCAAGGAGCTCGGTCTTTTGAAGGGAAGACGGACTGACTATCAACCATTAACCCCTGAAAATAAAAACATATCTGTAGAGTTGTATGGCACTGATAATAAACAAGAGGACTGACCCAGTGTCATCCTCATCAGGACTCATGAGTCCCTGGACTTATCAGGGAAAGCTTCTTAGGGATAAAGTCAACTAGCTGCAATTTGAAGATGAATAAAATTTGAAAAGACAGTAAAAAAAAAAAGAAATTTCCCATGAAAGAAAGTGGTGAGCGAAAACCAAGAATGTGAAAGGGCCATTGTGGAGTAGGCGGAGGATGAGGAGAAACTGAGTCCCCGCTAAAAAGGTATGTACTGGAAAGAAAGAAGTATGACTATGTTTGGATAGGTGGGGTTTGGTAAGACTGGAAAAATCATTAAGGCAGGGGAGTTTAGGTCTAACACAGTAGGAAAGAGTAAGCCATAAGACATTCTTGAGCAGAAGGGTGACATGATGACATTGTCTTGGACTGTAGATTGACCACGAGGAGGGTACAGACATTCTCAAGGATGTCCTGCCAAGGGCAGTTGCCATACTCCAGTGGTACATTAATGGTGGCATCTAAAGAAATAGGAAGGTAATGGGGGACACATTTCCAAACAACCATCACTGGTATGTGATTTACCTCTATGTCACACATGGACCCAAGTGACTACAGTGATTTTTGCCCTCTGACCTCTGTAAAGCCCAAAGCCTCCCTCCCCCAGTGCCTCCCACACAGGACCATCCTGCAGATAGCACACATCAAGAATTCAGTCTGGGCCAGAAATAATCTTACACAGGAACTGTGATGATTGGAAAGAAATTATTAGCCATCTCCCTGGCTGTCAGTGTTATAAGTATCGAAGAACGTTGTCATGACTACGAGGATGTTTGGGCACAGTGGAAATCATACAATTGCTTCTTTTATCACTAATCTATTTAGCACAGCCACCTTTGCCTACCATTGTCAACTCTGGGAAAATATAGCCAGATTTTCCTTCTGGAACACTGAAGTTCAGGATGAGATGTTGGCCTGAGCATGTCAGTGTAAGGAGGGCAAGGACCTTCTCTTGTCTGAGGCCCTGATCTTAGACATGGCGACATTTTTGTGCCACTAACATCCCTCCTTGTTCCTCTAACCTGTTCAGTGTGCTCGCTCCTGCAGGAGCCCAGGTCTTTTTCATCAGTGAGATAATTATTTGATCCTTTAATTCACATCAATATGTTCAGGTCTTGATATTTTTCTTTCCAGAGGAATTTGCAATTTTTTAAAGAGAAGCCTGAAAAAGGCACTGCTAAACCCCAAAACTGAGGGTGATGGACTCCCAGGCAAGGGTCCATGAGAGGGAGAGAAAAGTCCCTATAGGAGCCACTCACGTAGCATATAAATAGCCATCTGCTCTGCCCCCCTGCAGAGTCTCTGAATCGTATTTTCACAGGATACGCCTTCTTATGAGGTAGGTGTATCCTTTTCTCATTAATTTGGAAATAATATCTGTCTCTGTCATCAACAGAAGTTAGACATAAGGACAAGTCTAGAGAAGACTCAGAGAACAAAAGAATCTCAGATTAGCTGTGTAAAATCAGCCAGATTTCTTCCTCATTGCTAGTATCACCCCTAGACAATGATGCACTAATCCCTCGGAGTATCAGTTTCTTCATCTGCAAAATGGAAATAACAGAATATGCTTCAAGAGGTTAGTCAGATGAGGAAAACAGACTCTACATCCTCTGTGATCTCTTCAAGCCTCAAGAGCTTGGTGTCTAACTGTAATCTTCTCCACCCCAGGGCTGTCAGTGTTACCGCCTGTCCTGAGGTCAGCACATTCAGACCCAGCTCGAAAGGCCTAGTGTGGAAGGAGAAAGTCCTCTGGGAGATCCAGCATCTTGTAGACTTCTTTATTTCCCAGGTCAGGCTCTTCTTCCCAAGGATTCAAGCTGAGATCCTAAAGGCACATTAAAAAACATAAGGCACCTATAAATTACTCTCAAAAGCTCAACTCCTGGAGCTTAAGGAGAGTGGTAGGAGGCATCCCTGCCACTTCGGTCCCTCACAGATGAGCACATCCAGTCACAGCAGGGCCTGTGAGGCCCCGAGTGTGGAGGGGAGACTTACAAGGCAGACAGCATCCAGGAGACACTGGAGCTGGCCTGGGAGGCATCAGTCACAAATCCCCGACGGGGCCTGCCTCGGACACTGGCAGGAGGGAAGACAGCTTTGTGGGCACAATCTGAAGGGCTGTCAGGGGAATCACAGACACCCATGGAAAAATAAACAACGGCTTCTTTTTCTACCACTGCAGCCTCCATGTAGGGAGGTTTAAAGGGGTGTTTTTGTCCTTACAGACTCTTTCAGATTTGCAATTTTCCCTGGGAGAGGCCAAACACTAAGAGGTTAGAGCTAGCACAGAAACTGTCAGTTTCATCTCTGTAGGGATGAGGGCAAACCCCTGGAAGTAGAGATGGGCCAGGGAGGGCTGGGCAGTGCAGTGAGCCTCAGGGACAGGCAGGACAATGAGAGGAGGGAGGATGTTGACTCCAGTTACCAGATTCTGTGCCACTGCAGGGTGGCGGCCAGGTTCCCTTCATCTCCATATCCCCAGTGCAGGGCCCAAAAAGGGCGCTCAACTGTTCATTTTTCTTCTTTGAGAGGATCCTGGCTGTGATACAGACCTCTCATGCACCTGGTTTTCTAATCACTCTGCAATACTTGTTGAGGCACCCGATATTTTTCTCTCTGCTTTCATTCATCTCATCTGCTTTATCTCTCACAGTGTGTGTGAACACAGGCATGTTCTAGCTGAGTGCTCCCAAACACAGTTTGTCCTCTGGAAAGGTGCTGTCTTCTCCATGGGTACAGCTGCAGGAGGAATGCGGTCCAGGGGCCGCCGGATCAGCTGGCTCAGGACTGGGGGGCAATGCAGTGACAGGAGGTGTCACCACCTGATTCCACTGACCTCTACTCTAGAACAAAGGCTGTGTCCAATTCATTTCTGAGCCCCCACAAAGTACAGAGTCTCCCACGGGTAAGCCCTCGCCCAGTTGGCTCTTAATGAAAATGTGGGCCTGAGTTCGAACCTTTCTATTTGGGTAGTGGAAGGGAAGCAACTGCTGTTTTTAGAGAAATATCTTGGGGCGTTACGGAGTGTGAACGCTGCAGTGACAGATGCTCTGATGAAGATGTTTTCATCTCCAGCAGACACTACACAAACGTTCTGCTGCAGTTGAATCATGAGCTCACCCACAGCAAACACCCCACACATAATGTCTGGCTCTAGAGGAGATGAGCACCCCCTCCCCAGACTGGGGAAAGACAGCAGTGCTAGGAAGAGGGAGCAGGATGTTTGGGGGGACATGTGAGGGGAGAAACTAGGCAGGCAGCCCCTCTCACAAAGCTCACCCAGCAGTCTCTTGGGACAAGGGCCGAACCACAGGAGCCACCAGGACCCAGAGTCACTGGGCAAGACACCAAGGAAAAGCTCTTCTCTTTACTGAAAGGCCACACACCCAAGTTCCAGCTGTGGTCCTGCTTGTAAGAACTTGTGAACAAGGAACCAGGCTTCTCGGGGCTTCAAGTAAAGTGAGAGAAAAAGAATGGCCCTAGCTCCTTCAAAAAGTTGCAAGGAAGGGGAAGGAAGGGAGAAGTGAGACAGTGTGGGAGCACTTTGAAAATTCAAAACAGCAAACAAGTGCGAGCACTGCTAATTGTATGAGGCATTGCTGGGTGGTGCGGGGGTGGGGAACGGAATCAAAAGTTAGAAAGTACTTTCACTTTGTATTAACTTGTGTAATCTTTAAAAAAAAAAAACTATAAAATATTCACTGGTGGCACCACTTTACAGCTGAGGAACTTGAGGGTCGGAGATGACTGAACTGCCCAAACTCACAAAATGGGACTGAGAGACGATCCTGGGTAAGGAGGACAGGGGAAATGACAGGGACGTCAAACACAGCCTCACTATGTGGCAGACTCTAAACGAGGTATTTTATTCACGCTACTCATCTCAGCTCCCAGTCTTCTGAAAACAGTGAGGCGTGTATTTCCCCTGATTTATGAAGGAGCATTTTTAAAACTCAGAGATTATGTAGTTGATAGAACTGAGAACTGAAGTCAAGAATACACGACTCCAACCCAGTTCAACCTGCTCTCCAGCACACCGCAGCGGGAGAGGCGTGGGGTGCGGGTGGGCCCCACGTGAGTGTACCCGGGGTTCTGAGCACGACACTGACACCTTATTAATGTTTGCCGTTTGGAACTGGTGATCATCTATCAGGCTAAGTTGAAGAGCTCCTAAGAAATAGCTTCCTAAATAATTAATGTTAGAAATTAGTTGTGGGGAAGGGTGTGCAAACTGTTTAAAATATTAACTCTTGTGTGACTCCCCTATGTAATTTAAAAGTAACTGCTTGCCGCAAATCCGTAGCTTGATTAGTTATTCTTACATCAGTACCCAGGAAGGTCTCTGAAGACTGCCTCTTGGCAATGCTCTGTCAGCAGTGAGTCGAAGCTGGAAAAATCTTTAGGTTCTAAAAGTCCTTATTAGCCAATGTGGTATAATGGAAAGAAGATCACCAAGAGGCATGGGAACCAGAATGTCTGGGTTTTTTCTTCCACCTTCTAGCAGACAAGTAATCGAACCTCCCTAAACCTCAGTTTCCTCATACACAAAATGGAGCTAATATACCTTCCTTATGAGTGTGAGCAGGCTCAAAGGACTTTAATGTAGGCAAGACATTTACAATTGTGCCCAACAATGGGGACAAAATAATTGGTAAACATAACTGTTATTCTTTCTGTCTCAAGTCTAGAAATTTGGATGATGCATTTACTCTCTGTGAGCACTGCCTCCCTTATCTAGAAGATAAAGATCACCATTCTGCTCACCTTAGAAACTCACTGTAAAGTCAAATATGAAATAACTCTGTCAGTAACTCTGTATGCTACACAAATATAGTGCAAGGTTATTTTCCAATCTTTTCTTGTTAGAAATCTGGGTCAGAGCTCTGAGTTGTGTAACTAGTTCCTAGGACTTCGGTTACTTTCTAAATAACTGTCTTCTGAGCTAGTGCCACTTTAGTGAGACTCTCACTTGGGACCAAGTCAGATGCTGATCACCGGGTCTCCCAAGCAGGAGGGGACAGACATTAAACTTGCCACATGGTCTTCATAAAGCTTTTTTATCAACCTACGTGAAGCAGAGAACAGCTCCTACCTTCCCCCCGTTGATGGGAAGGGGAAGTTCACAGTTGTCTCCAGAACCCCTTTCTCACATAGTCTACATGCCCAGTGGGCGCGAGCGGTTACAAATTCTGTAACCAGCTGCCAGAAACCTGGGCTGTAGCACCTCTCATACTTTGTGTCTCAAGAAAAACTCCGAGTTTGACATTCCGATACACTGAGACCTGCCTAGCCCCAAAGGGTTCCCACGGCATGCTCCAAAGTGAAAGAACAAATAAGGGAGAGCTGCACGGTAGCCCATCACAAACTTCTTTTTGTACATGCAGTCCCATTCTGTCAAAGGTTTCTCTTCAGTTTAGTTCCCTTTTGATTCAGTTGGCCATTAGAGAACATGATTTATTTTTACCCAGAGATAGTGTGTGTAGAGGTTAATGGTTAGGCTAGGAGTAGGAATCTTCTCCTGTGACCAATGTATTCTGTACTACCACAGAGAAGTAATTTGGAGTCTCTGACCTTACCTCTCCAGGCCTTAATCTAAAGGGGGCCATCCTAAAATACCTGAGGATGCGAGCAGAGGCTGAACCAAAGTTCACTTGACACACCGTGCCCTTTCACCAGCGGGGTTCTGATTTTCTGTACTATAAACTTTCTGACTTATATTATGGTAGAGGAATGGAAGATACTAACTAATAGAATATTGTAAAAGAGAGTTTGCCAACCACGTCATAGTAACTGCATTTTCAGAGAATTAGCATCAATCAGCCTAAATAGTTAGCTTCTAGCAGGGCTTCCAAGGTTGAACGAGGAGACACCAAATTCAGGAGCAACTCTACAATGAAGGAGTCCACTGTCGATGTGTTTGGGAAAAGCCAGCATACTATTGCCTTCTCTTGCACATGTTCAATGAAAAATATCATGGTAAAGGCTCTGAGAATTCTACAGGAAAGAAATTGCTAAATTTTATTAATCTAGCATTTCCCAAAATTATTTGTATAGTCTTTCATTAGCAAATGAAGCATTTATATTACCTGGAAATGGTGTATCTAGAGAAATGCTTAGAACATCTATGTTGGAAGGTATCTTAGAGATCACAGAGTTCAAGACACCCCCCCCCAATTCTGTACCCAATTTCAATATGTGGGTGTTTCCCCTATACATCCGAGCAATTCTCAGATACCAGCTGGTGTCCTACAATTCAACACAATTCTGCTACTCCCTACCTGGAAAGAGCATCAGATCCCACAGATTAAGGGCCCAGTCCTGTAAAACTGGACACCTTTCAGACACCAGTCCCAAGTCCAGGTTCTCATTTATGCTTCTGACTGAATGGCTATGGTTAGAGGTTCCAATGACTGCTCCTTGGGTTTACTAAATAGCATCGCCTTATCATAAAATGATATAACTCAGGAACAACAAGATGGAAGAGAAACATAGGGCGAGGTATGGGGACAGGGTTCAGAGCTTCCATGCCCATTCCAAATGCACCAGTCTCCCCAAAGTTCCACATGTTCACTAGCCTGAAGTTCTGTGCCAGAAAGGGAGTGAAGACCAAATATATATCTTACTACAAATCACAATGTTGTACCCCTCATGAAGAAACCCTTGCACACAAGTTGGACACATTTCCAGGGGAAACCAAGCACTTAGTGTTAAAATCCATTCCTCTGTTGGGCAACTTTCATAATGAGTGACAATCAGTCATATGGTAAGAGCACAAACTTTATTACAGTCAGAAAGATGTGGATCTAGCCTCTAGTTCTGTCCTCCTTGTGCGTGACTTTGTGAAGGTTACTGGATCTCTCTGCTGAGCCTCCTCCACTCTGATATGAGGATAGTAACGATACCTGTCTGCTAAGGTAGAGGAAAGGAGTAAATAAAATAATCAATGTTAAGTGCTTGGTGTGGTGCCTGGTGCATAGGAAGTGTTCAATAAATGTTGGCCCTTATTATTATTAATCCTATACCTGCTCTCCAGAGCAGCAAAGTACAAATCTACTGCCATTTCCACCTGGCAGCCTTTCAGAACCTCAGGATTCTCTTCCCAAGCAAAACATTCCATGCACTGGACAATGTGGTCTTGATTACTCACCCCATCAGGAAAAAAAAATGAAAATATGTCCCAAAATAAGTGTATTTATTTGTAAGGCATATGCACATACAATTGCAGTATAAATGTGTGCATTACAAAATTTACACAAAAATATTTTTAAAATATGAAATAAAAATTAAATAATATGATTTTACAGTTAGCATTTTATATGGCACAAAAAGCCTATTTTACTCTCACTAAATATATTATAATAACAATATTTTAGAGAAAACAATATCATAGGATGTGCTTCATTATTTTTTAATCCTAAGTTTAATGCTAAGAAAAGCAACTCACCAGTCATATCAATACTAGATTTCAATGGCTGTCAAAGCTGAGAACAAAACTTCAATAAAATCAGTGGATCCCATGGAAAACAAGCCTAGAGCAGTGTTCCTTGAGTCATACTTAGTATTCAACGCCTAAACTGTTATGCAAATATTTTTGTGAAATTTAGCTAGTGTATTTTCTTTCCTAATGTCAATCAGAGGTTCTTACCAACAACCTATAAGGTATTGCACTTTTATATTTCTCATGAAAGTATTCAAAACCCAGTAAAATAACTTAAATGGGTTTGAAAGTTATATTTCCTTGTTTTTAAATATGCAATATGAAAGTTTTCATAAGTGATGACATGCATCATTTTCAGCAATAAATTAATTATTTCCATGCATGTTTTTTCCAAATCCTCTCTATATCATAGATTTCTTTCAAATGCTATTGTATTCTTCTTCATTGATACACTACCTTTCAGGTAAAAAAAAAATCAAATACTATGTCTAATTGGAAAATATCTAATTTGTAGCATTATTTGATAGCCATTTGTCTTCACAGAAAAAGTCAACAAATTTGGATCACTTGAGTGTTTATAAAAAGAAAAGTGTAGAAATCATCTTCCATTTTGGCAACTCTCTCTAGTAATCGCCCTTGAGAGGGCCAATAAACCTCTAGGTGATGCTGTGACCAGGACACAGAGACTAAACAGAGTCAGACAGACAAGAAGAGTGACCGAGGCAGATTTAATAGAGGAAACAGGAAGAAATTAAAGAACAGGGACGGGAGGAATCTGGGAAATCTAGCTGTGGCTTCCAGTGGTTCCAGCAAGACACAAGGAGCATCAGGCAGCAGATAACAAGCCAGCCCACTCAGGCATCATGGAGGTCCCACAGAAACAATGAGAAACCAGACACAGAAACAGAATCTCAGTACCCAAGAGAATTCCTAGGGGAAAAGGGATATCAGATAGGGTTATGTCAAATGGAATACAAGGCTAGATAATAGTGCTTGGATGTGGTACTAGGTTTTCCTGTATGGGAAATCTTGTCATTGCCCTGGATAAACAATGAAGGAACCGAGTCCTAAAGGCTTCAACTAACCCCTTAAGGCCATACATCTTAAAAAGTGGTATAGCCAGGACTTGAATCCAGATCCTCTGGCACCAGAACTGCTAGCTGTGCTACATGCCCTGAGAATAGGACCAGAGCCCAATTGTTAAACAAGAATATTATTAGGTCAAAACAGAATCTGCAATTAGGCTAATAGGGCTGAGCTCTTCAAAATTCTGCCCTTGGGCTCATTAAATTCCCCCCTGATGACTAAGGAGTCTGGTTTCCATGGAGACTGAGCCAAGTTTGAGCTGACTATGAGTTAAACGGGCCCAGTTGTGAAAGTGTGAGACTCAGGAGGCAGGAAACCAGGCTCTCCTACTGTCTTTGTAATTCCTTATACAAAATTATTTTACAGAGAGAGAAACTAAGGCTCTAAAAAGGTAAGCGAACTGCTCAGTATTATTCAGCTATTGTGACAGAAGGTACCCAAATCCAGGGTCCCTAATCTTAAATGTACAGCCCTCTTGATTACATCACAGCTTCTTACACACACTCCATCTAACTGCAAGATTGTATAATTCTACACCTATCAAAATCTTTATTTAATAATTCAGAAAATACATGTTAGCATCTTTTATAATGGTATACATAGAGATGCAAATTCCCAGTCAACAGGGATCTGTAGTTAGTAGAAATCTCACTTATCTCTGAGTCGCATGAGGTAAGGAGTCTTTTTCATTAAATATAGGTCACTCTTCTTCTTATCTATCACTGGATAACTAACTTGTGCCACAGTGTTCAGGATGAAAGAGTTAATTTTATCTAGGAGACTAAAAAATGTAATTAAAAGTGTAAAAACAATTTTAAAATAAATAAAAAGACACTAGCTGCAAACAAATTTTATTTCAAGGGAAATCAATTAGAAGATAGGACAAAAGTTCAAGTTCAAACCCTCAGACTTGACTTCTAGAAAATGTGCTTTGGCAAAATGATAGACCCCTAACCTGGACATAAAACCAACTTGCAGTCTCGCCTTCCTAAATCAAATTTCCCTAAAGCATCTCAATGGGCCATTCAGGCCATGGAATGAACTCTGTTTCTGCCTCAGTTCACAAACTAAAAGAGAGTTGGTTTACACAGTCTCAGAACTGATCATTCCCTTCCATAGTGGACTCTGGGTGGAATCGAGATAAAGAATTACATTCTTGGTTAGTGCGAATGATGGAGATGGATGTCTTGTCCTTGCTGACTTTTCTCAGTTCAGTGGATTATGTAATGGGTCCTCGGTAACTACCCATTGGTTTGTCCTGACCACTAATATGAAGTCCCAGGGTTATGGGATGGTAAAAACATGGGCCACCTCTGCTCAAAGAGTCTCCAAGTCTCCTTACTTCCCCTTTCAAAAAAGTGGCTTCCAATTGCTCTTATAGGCCCATAAAGCCTACACTTCTCTACATAGCTCTTATAGACTCTTAAGATACTGCCTCCTCCTTTTCTTTCTGTTCTATCACCCTCTGTACTCACTTCCCACATCCCTCCTGTGATCACTGCTCTAGTTCAGGCTAGTAAGCTCTATACTCTCTCAGAAATCTGGTTGCTTTTCTACAAGTTCTCCACAACTATTTCAACCCCCATTTTTCTCTCCTTCCTTGACCTCTTACAACATTCACAGCCAATAGCATACAGTTTAACACTAGACCAGTCTGGATATTTCATCTGTACTAGTCTTAACTCCTCAATTTACCTGCAAGCTCCCTGAGAACAGGACATGCTTTTTGGTGTCCTCTCTTGGATGGAATGGAGGCCAAATGAAAAAAGGCATATAGTCTAATGCAATACAAGTTAACAGTAAGCAGACATACTGTTAATTTAAGGGGAAAAAAACACTAGCACTCTTTTAGAGTAATGGAAGCACTAATGATATGTAGGATAATGAGCTTTAGAATTCTCAGTTAGCCTGCTCACGAAAGGCAAATGTATTGTCCTGTTAGTTAGGACACAGTGGGACTGGTTTCCAGCAATTGAAGGGACCACGCTAAGTACATCCTGACAGGAAAGAGGCCCATTTAAGCATTGTAACCAAAAGATTAGGGACAGTCAGGCATGAAAAGTGTTAAACTAGCTCAGGATGTGCAACTGACTGTTGAGCGGGGAGAACTGTGAACCAGTCACCCTTCTATATAAGATCCACTTGCAGAACTTAAATCTGTTGACATTTTACCTTTAGGCCTTTACCTATTTTCAAAACCGTAGTTAAATGAATCAAAATATTTTGCAGCAGAGTCTCTTGACTAAAGCAAACCCATTGAGACATAAAGCTCCTAGCTCATTACCCACTTCCAGCTTCCATCAGACATGAATTTATTGATCAAACAGGGAAAATGAATTGAAAACTAAGTGTTCATCCGAGCTCCATTTCCTGAGGTATCTTGGGGTTACGGAGAACCTCAGGTATAGAGTAATCACCAATACTCCATCTTACTAGATGGTCACTAGATCTTTTTAAGTGTCTTAAACTCAGCACTACTGAAATAATTTTGGCCATTTTTGCTGTGTGTGTTCTTTCCCATAAAGACCAAATCTGTCAACGTGCATATACAGATACTTACAGATATCCCATAAGTATAGTGGCTTTGGAAGCTCATGCTATTAATATTAAATAATGTACTTGTACCTTTCTCATTGACAATTATGAATTCTTCCCTCTTTCAGTTGCATAAAATTCTTAGATGTGATGAACACAAGTAGTGAATGATTCCTTATTTGTTTTTGCCTCATGAGAGCACATAGCATGTTGCCTGGCCTGATAAACATCAAGAATATTATATGTGCCAACAACTGAGTTTTCAGGAAAAACACGATTTCTAGCTTTGTGCCATTCACAGTCTGGCTGAAGAGGTGGGCACTGAATAAATAAACACAGAATGATATACAGTTCAGAATTTGATGAGTGTTAAAATGGATACAATTATACTGGGAATAAATCAGGGGCCTTACTTTCGAATGCAATCAGGAAACTCTTCTCTGACGAAATTCCATTTGTCACTGAAGCCTGAAGGGTGAGTTGAGGTTGGCCAACTGAAGAGTGGGTGGTGAGCCTTCCAGACAGAGCACATGGGAATGTCTGGAGACAGGAAGAACTTGGTGTATCTGAGGAAGTGACTGCTGCTGAAGGTAATGGGGGAATGGCATGAGGTGAGGGTGCAAGAGTAGGCAGTAGGGAGTATACTTTCCATGGTAAATTTACCATGGAACTTAACCAGAGAACAGCAGAAACCAAAAGCAATCTGATTTACATCTTTTTAAAGAATGCCCTGTGTGCTGGATGGAGAATGGGTTAGAAAAGAAGATTAAATGTGTGGAAAGCAAGAGACAATGGCAGAAATCTAGAGGAAAGGTAATGGTGGCTTGTTCTAGAATGGTGTCAGTTGAGATGAAAGAAATTGCATGGAATCAAGAAGTATTTTGGAAGTGGAATCTAAGAGGACTTTGAGATGGGTTAGATGTTGGGGAGTGAGGGTGAAGAGACCAAGTTGAACAGTCACATTTCTAACAATTGATAAATGGGAGTGCTATTTATGAGGAAGTATTGAGGAGGAGCAGTTTGGTAGAAGTGATGGGAGGGAACAACTTTGAACTGTTATGTCAATGAGACATTCAGAAGGACACATAACAAAACTTTAGTTAAGAGACAGACTACAGAGGTCAGTAGTCAAGTATGAATTTAGGAGTTGCCATGTATTGACAGTACTTAAAGTCTTGAGAAGTGAGATCTTCCCAGCAAGTCTATAGAGAAAAAAGGCAAAGGCTCAGAGTACATATAGAGGATGGGGAATCAACAACAACAAAAATTAAAAAGGAGTATCGCAAAAGGAGAAGGAATAACAGAAGAATGTGATGCAACAGAACCTAACAGAAGAGAGAGCCTGGAAAAGAGTACTAGGTTCTCCTGAGAGATCTAAAAAATGAGTATTTAAATTGTTTGTTAGATTTATTTGTCATGGGTAAGTAAAATTGGGATGTGACAAAAGTAGATTTGGTGGAGAAACATAAATGAAAACAAATTGGAGCAGGTTGAAGATTAAAGGGATATAAGAAAATGAAGACAGCATATGCAGACAAAGACAACTCTCTCTAGAAACATTACTGTAAAAGAAGAGAAACAGAGCTAGGCTGCAACTGGAGACCGATCTGGAGCACAGGGAGATAGCAACCATTCGTGAATCTATGTGAAACTTGAGATCCAGTGCCAGTTGGTATGTCTTAGCCTTGGTCCTCTAAAATATGTCAAGCAAGGACATACATGCAAGTAGTTTGTTTTTATACCCAAACCCAAGAAAGATTGGATGACTAAGAAGTGAATAAGGAAAGATGGAAAGCCACTTGAAGAATGTATTACCAGCTGATCACCACCAAGAAACTGGAGCTCAATATGCCAGAGCCCCTCTAAGGTGTCATCTAGAATATATTCAGAATTGTTCACCCAAGGAATGGAAGAGAGGAGTTCACCACTACTCAAGAGTTGCCCTATGGAGTGGTAACTCCCTCACACTTCCTGACTTGCACTTGCCTCAGAATGGCTAAGCAGATTCCCCTAAGTGTCCCACTCTGAGGTGAAGGAGAAGCCCAACAGAAACAGAAAACAGAAAAGAGATACCTGGTACAGCTGAGGCTAGTGTCTGCCAAGTTAAACCTGTCTGTAGCTGGTTACTAGAATGAAAGATGGTAACAGCGAGAGTGAAAAATGGACCAACAGGATGGGAAGCAGGGCGCAGAGGTGTCTGATACAATGTCTATGTGGATATTTACCCACTCCACCTCCTTTCCAGTCCAGAGATATGAAATGGCTCGTAGCTAGTTTATACCAGAGATGCACGTTGGTTCTCCTGATTCCTGGCCTCCAAACCTCCCTGACTCTGTTTGAGATTAATTACTCTAAGTAGCAGTGATACTTGACAAGTAAATTAACTAAAGATTTTGATTCGTTTTTGGTGACAGAAGGGAGAAACATTTTAGGAACATCAACCAATTAACTCAATATTTTACAAACACATACTGCATTCCAAATCTGCACACAGTAGTATAGATTGTTAGAAAATATAAATATGATCTTTGTTTCGATGTTTCATTAAGGGAACATTACATAGACATGGGAGATCTAAAAATAAAAGGCTGATACGACTAAATAACAAATGTGGAGTAGGACTATGTCAAGCTAGTAGATATTTAGTTATGGCAATGTTTCTGTTGGGGACTAGTGGAATCTCAGAGGTTATAGGGAGCAACCCCAAAAACTGTTGGTTCTGGATGACAACTTCAAACTCCAAAGGTCAACAGAAAGCTATCTCTGGGCAGTGAAACTAGAGATAATTGTTACTTTCTTCTGTATATATCTCCATACTTTTCATAAGTCCCACAATAAATAGATACTACTTTTATATTAAAGAATATATTCTTTTAAATAACCAAAGGATGGCCCTGGCTGGTGTGTCTCACTAGACTGAGCAGCAGCCTGTGAACCAAAGTGTTGCCAGTTCGCTTTCCAGTCAGGGCACATGCCTGGGTTTTGGGCCAGGTCCCCAGTAGCGGGGGTACATGAGAGGCAACCGAACATTGATGTTTCTCTTCCCTCTCTTTCTCCCTCTCTTCCCATCTCTAAAAAAAATAAGTAAATGAATATTTTTTTAATAAAATAAAATAACCAAATAACATAGAACAACCAGAACTCTCATACATTGCTGGTGGAAATGCAAAATGGTGCGGCCACTTTAGAGAGCAGTTTGGCAGTTTCTATAAAGTTAAGCGTACACTTACCATACCAACCAGAAATCCCACTCATAGTTTTTTACCCAAGAGAAATAAAAAAGTCCTCCCTTCCTCCTTCTCTCTTTCTGCCCCACTCTCCCACACCCCACCACACATAGTTCGAACAAGTTTCATGTAGCTTTTTTTTATAATCACAAAAGGTAGAAACAACCTATGTGCCCTTCAGCCAGTGAATGAATAAACTATAGTGTATCCATACAATGGACTAGTACTCAACAATAAAAAACAATGAACTGATGCACACAATGACATGGAAGAATCTAAGTGAATTGCACTATATAAAAGAATCCAGACTCAAAAAGTTTTGTAACATATAATTGCACTGATGACAGTTCGGAGAAGGCAAAAGTACAGGAACAGAAATAAAGTAGTGGTTGCTAGGGATGGGAGGTAGAAGGAATGATTACCTGCAAGGGGCCCACACCATACAGTTTGGAGGACGGTGGAACTGTTCTGCATCATCGGTGTGCTGGTGGTTACGCAGCTGTAAGTGTTTGTGTGAACTCAGGTCTCTGTACTAAACAATTAATTTTCCTGTGTGTAAATTTTTTAAAGTAAATAACAACAAACTGTGCAAAAGAGCAGGTTAACAAATAAAAAGCATCTCAAGGAGACCATCTCAAGGGCAGTCAAAGTATGTAAATCAAAAGAAGAAATGACCAAGATGGGTTCTGTGTGGATAATTGGGAACCAAGAGGAAAAACAAACATTTGAGAACCATTCCAGAAATCCCAAAGAATTCCCTGACTCTTCAAATACAGAAGCAGAGAACAAGAGATAAAAGTCTACTCTAAAATTGTAAACCCCTGAAGATGCAGCCTTCCACAAAGCTGAGAGTCCCAGTGTAGGTTTTTTAGACTGCAGGCAATGACGACCACCTCTGGCTTAGATAAGCCACACACAGAAAAGTAAACGGGAGTGGGAAGGTATTGGAGGGATTCTGAGTAACTCACTGAGTGAAGGAAATGCTGGGGAACAGCATGTCAGACAATTCTCCAGTGCCACTTGAAAACCTTCATCACCACTGCTGTGGCAGCCAGTTCCACCCTAATTTCAACCAGCATGACGCAGGCGCAACTGAACAGCACGTAGCCTGGGTTTGTATACCACCATATCCCGGGGATTCTTCTACGCCACTCTAAGAGCTACCCAGCAGGAACTTGCTGGGCGCTCACAAGCATGCAAGGCAAAAGTAGAAAGTTGAGACCATCGGGACACATTGGCCTAACAGGAAATCGTAGTCTATGGACAAATGCTTCCCCTTCTTTCCCCTATTCAGAGCAACAGTTCCGAGACCCATTTTGAAAATCTTCCAAATCAAGGCCTTGGCTTTGAGGATCAGTCACCAAGAGTGGTGGCCAACTCAGTAACTCATCCTTGTATTAATCGCCTTCCCTCCCTCCCTCCTCTATTCTCCCATCCTGGACTCTCTGAACTCACATTATCCAATATACGCTACCTCTGGGTCAGCCTCCTCCTCAGGCTCTGCCTTCTGGGGAACGGAAGCCAAGACAAGGCCTTGGGAAGGATCCAGTGTAGCTCTGGAAATCTCAGCTGTAGAAATTTACGGACTGTCTCTTTAAGGGTGATGGCACCAGTGGACTCTGCTCTAACCTAACTCCAACCTTTTCCCAGGAGAGGGCTGCATGTGTGTTCTGATACAAAAGGGCATGGCTCCAATGCTCTAAATTCAACAGAATCCTTTGCAATGGGGAAGGTTTCTAACCTCCTCCAAAGAGCATGAAGAGGTTAGAACAAAGACTGCTTCAGGAAAAGTTTGCTATCTAGTTGAAAATTGCTTTTGGACCTTATTGGCTTCTTAATTTTAAAACAGATGACTAACAATGTGCATCATGGAACACTAGCCCCATCGTGCCCACAGTGCATGTTTCTGTTCTCTAGGGAACCAACGGCTTACTAGACCCCAGTTAAAGCCTTGAAATGGAAAACATGAGCATGACTCGTGTATATTATGGGATTTTCTGGCAGGTTTTTTTCTCAAGATAGCTCAGAATTGGTATTTTAAATATGGAAAGCTTACTTATACTTTAGCGATTGTTAAAATAGCCAGCTTTAGTTTTACCTCACTCTCGTTTTCTCTCTCTCTAGGTTAATATCCAACACAGGTATTAAGCACTTGCCAACTTTTCACAAGATTCAATCTCTCCAAAAAGTTCTACTGTAAGTTTTTCCTTGAGCAGTTACCAACACTTGACTCAGCAGCTGTCTTGCCCAACAGCCTCTGGGCCTATAATATGCATTGTGTAGTCAACATCTTCCAAATATGCTGTTCTGGATGAGCAGAGATAGGGAGGCAAACAGCAAGTGTCCTTGGTTTTACCTAAAGGCCAGCTAATCTCAGTTTGGAGGAAGTCAGCAGGCTCCTCAATTAGACAGGTATCAGCAGAGCCAGCCTGGAGCAAGTCAAGCAGTCTCTCCATTCTTCGCCATTTAGTGCCTTATATGCCTTTCCCCCAGCAACCTCCCTGTCTTCCATCATCCTCCCCTCTTCCCTCCAGAATGTCCATGCTGCTAGAGCAATAAGGAAACCACCCAACACACAAATTCACACAATCTTAGTGACATAATGTATTCAGCTTTTCTCAAGGCATCTGTATTTTGAAAGAGGAGGAGAAAGGCAATGTATAATGGCAAGTTCATTTTCAAGTTAAATTGTAAGAATCTGGACAGACCTGAAAGGAAATGGTAGGGCAGGGGCATAAGGAGCTAAGGAAGGAAGGAGGAAAATAGGGAAGTTAGGAGGGAAACAGGAAGATAGAAAATTTCTCAAAATGGCTCAAGTTATTCCAAATAATTTGCTGTGTCTACATTTATGTATATGTTAGATGAGACCCAACAGGGAAATATTAATTCAAAGAGGAAAAAAGTGAGACTTTCTCCAGCCTTTTATTCAGGAGAGAAAAATCAACAAAATTTTTCTGTGACTCAAGGAGAACGGCAGGAAGGAAGCAAGCTATAAGAAGGGGATTGAGACGGGAGGAAGACGAAGGCCCAATTAGGGTGAATGGAGAAATTTGGTATGGAGATGAAAGGTCAGATCCAGTGTCTTTGCCATATTTAAGCGGACACCAACTGCGGAGACAAGGATAAAAAATGTTAGAACCTTAACACAGTGAAACTAGCAAAGAAAACTTTCAGAGAGAAGATACTGCATGTATATAATTCCAATGTTAATAACTAATATACTAAAGATAAATTACAAGTCATTTCCCGAGCTTTGAACTCACCATCCTTCAGAACAATAACTACTCAAACATTATCTCAGCTAAAGACCCCATTATGACAAGTAAACTAAATGTGGGAAGGTTCCATGAGTGGAGCTGACATAAACACCTAATCTGTCTGTACTTTCTTCTAGAGACATTCAAGACAATATAAACATCCACACAGTTGAAAGAAATTCTTTTGTGGGACTGAGTTTGGAAGGCACAATTCTGTAAGTAAAGAAAAAAAAATCCAGTGAAGTGACATTTGGTTATTTCTTTAATCGTCTTTCTCATAATGGAGTATTTCTTTTTTGTCTGGGTAACTTTGGCATTTCACCATTTAAATTTCTCTCTGGTTCTGTGTTTTTCTCTCATTTCCCATCTTTACATTTCAGAATCACAACATGGAATCGTGTTAATAATTTATGAAGCTGTGGTGTGATTCAAGTATTTAAAGTTGCTCTTTGAATGATGGTCTCCTGTGATGCAACATCTGTTCCGAAGGACAGAATAACTCATGCATCAATAAAGCTAGTTATTGCCTGGCAAGGCTTTTGTTGCCCAAAGAAAAAGACAGGAAGGAGGCGGAATCCAGGAAGATATAGATATTCCCTCATAACTATGCAAAGCAGCTCCTGTTCAGCCCCCTGCTGAGCATAAGATGACTTCTCATTTTCTTAGAGCAATCACGGTTTTTAATGAGCTTGAGTTACTCCCTCTGACTTTTGAGAAAGTTTTAAATGCACATTGTGTCATTAGTGAACTACCTTTTAATCTCCTGTGCCAGTAGCCTGTGTAACAGTTTACCCACTTCCCAAGACGGCCAAGAAATAGGGCACTAGGAGCTACCCAAGTGCTTGTGGGATCCTTGGAAGTTATGTGAACAGAATGACTTTTAGGGAACCGGTAACTGCAATTCTATCTATAAGGAAAGCATTTTATCTTTCTATTTCACAAACTGTTGTTTCTTTTAAATGTGTGTGTGTGTGTGTATGTGTGTGTGTTGTGTTAAATATGCCAAAGTATACAAAAGGTAAGTCTCAGTCTGGAAAGAATTTTCATCCTTTTCAAAACAATAATATGATTCAGAGAACCAGCTGAAAAAAGAGAAAGGGAGAGGGAGGGAGGGGGAGAGGGTAGAGGAAGAGAGATAGGGAGGGGGACAGAGGGAAAAAGACAGAAATAGTAGCGATGAGGACATACTGAAGAATAAAGCTAAGCTCAGTATTTGATGTAAATTAATTACAGAAAACAAAGGAAAAGGTTTGAAAGAGACTAGCAGGGGAATTGGATGTGTGAAGGAAAAAAATATCAAAGGCATGTATTCAGAGTACATAGTATTAGAACAAAAATTATAGGTAAATAATACTTAATCCTTTCACTTAATATGCTCATGATAATTGGAATTTGTGTGCATGTGTGTTGGAATGAACTGATGGGGGTGTGGGAAGTATGAGAGAATGGGAAAGCAAAATAACTTAACTAAAATATGAACAGAATAAAAATACGCAAAACAAAAGCAATTATTCTGAAGGTAAAGAAAGAATCATTTCTTCCGACCTGCCTGTGATGTGGAGGTGGAAGGAAGAGTTAAAATGAGGAAAAGAAGGTTGTGAAGGGAGCTCGCGTCTACTTGGGCTTTAAAAGATGAGTGGGGTTTCGCCACAGCACTGGCAAAGGGCAGGCAGAGGAAACAGAATCATCGAGGCCGTGAAGGTTTAAAAAAAAAGATAAAAGGAGTTTCGGGAAACTAGTGAGTACCTGCCCAGTGGGTATAACACAAACACCACAGTAAAATGATTCCCAGGCTACACCATGGAGGAAGAAGATTGGGGATCATCTTCTAATCTGTTGTATCTGGATATTTGGAGCGTGCTGATGTCATTCTCACAGGCTTGCACATTAACATACATCCTTTTTGTCCAGAACTTAAGACAGAAGGCAAGGCATCCTAACCTTCTTAGTCTTGCCTCTCCCCTAATAGAGGCAAAGAACCTAAAGAAATAAGTAATTTATGACAGAGCCTTGCAAACCCAAACCTACAAAACAAACATGCAGATCGTAACTGCTCTTGACTAACTCCTATTCGTGGACACTTGAGGTTCCCCGGAATTTAGAGCACAGTCTTCTTTCTTAAGAGCCAACACTTTCAGACAAGTATCTTAAAGGATAAATTCACATTTGTGAGAACAAAATCTATTTTTCTTACCTCAGATGGTTCTTCACACACACAATACAGAACCAGAAGATCCATACTCAACACGGCTTAAGACTCTAATTGTTCATAGTCTGGGTGCTACGACAGGTGGAGGAGCATTTTCTCCCACTAGGGACATCCAAGTGCACTCAGGAAAAAAAAGTATGGCAAATGGCACTGAAGACCGAAAAGTTCCCAGTGCATTGGCATTTTTCCAAAATCCTGAGGTCCTGTTCATGTATGTATGTGCCCAACAATGAACACTTGGCTAGTGCTTCGGGGAGAAATGAGCAGTTAAGAGCCTACCGTGAGGAGGACTCTGAGCCCTTCCCCACCCTGACCTGCCCCTGCACGCAGAGGCTCCAAAGGGGAAAGCACCTAGTTCCGGCCAACCAGCACAGTGGCATCGTTCAGAACAAAAACAAAATGAGGTCGCATGTGTGCCCGCTCCCAGCACACCCTGGCCAAGGAGAGGCTCACTTCAGGTGCTTTCTTCCTTCCTCAGTTGCTTCCATCTCACTTGCCTGTCCCTCCTTGAGCTTTCATGGGCCAGCACCTTCACTCTTTAGGCTGAGGGCAGACTCTGCTTCTGTAGCCTCCTAAGCCTCTACTGAGTGAACACTCTGACACGAAAGAGTAAGGAAAACCATGATTTGGCTGGTGTTTAGCTGATGCCCTGCCAGGTCGTCATCATCATCACCATCATATTTTAAACCCAGCACCATCTCTCTTAAGAGATTCAGCTTGCAGTTAATAAGTGTTGGCCTCTCTGCGTCAGTAGTTGGAGCCCGACAGCCACACATACACCCCAGGGCAGGAGTTCTGGGCGTAATTTGCTTTTTGTGTGACGATTCATTGTTGATGTCAATAATGTTACCACTACCATCACCACCCCATAGGATGGTATCTGTTGACTGAGAAAATCCATAAAGACAAAGGGCTACTTTGAATGTAATAATTATTTTAAATTAGTCTGTATGTTATTTAATCATAGTGACATCTATTTGCAGGACATATACATTCAAAAACTAACATCTATTCTACAGAAAAATAGATGGGGCCCACATGGGTTTACACACCCCTGTGTAAGATGAAGGGGAAACCAACATGGCCCACGAGCTAGGGCTGCTTCCTACAAGTGAACATTTTGATGATAGAAAACACTAACATCTAACCTAAATTAAGCCAAATGCTATCCCATGAAAAGAAAAAAGATCATTTTTTTTCAATAGTAGACCTGTATTCCCCCCCTCAAAAAGGCACTCAATTATTAGTATTATATTTTAAATTTGGTTAAAAATTTTGCAGAAATTGTATTATTAGTACCTATAATGTATCTATATATTATCCTCCGTTTTGCCCCTTGGCCTACAACACCTATAGTTTACTAACTTTACTAACTGGCCTTGACAGATAAAGTTTGCTGACCCCTGTGTTTGATCCAAAACCCCCAGGGATCCCACAGGTTAGGGGCAGCTGCTCCAGCAACTCTTACTCCCTGGGGCCAGGATAACACAGAAGTCAGGAGGCTGGGCGTGCCTGGAACGGGCTTTCTCCTGGGTCGGTATGGGCAGGCGGGACATGGGAAAGAGGTGCATAGCCACTCCTTGGCCATCAAGAGCCACCAATTGGTTGCTAATGTTTTAAAAGGCTTACCTTGTTCCTGTATGCGTTTTTTGTTTTTTGTTTTTAGCTAAACCATTTTCCAAGAGGAAGAAATAAAATCAACAGTTGTTCTTCTGTGATGTTCAGTGTTTTCTAGCTGCCCATTGCAGTCTAGGAAATAGAGTCCTGAGTGCACGGGAGCTGCTCTGAGTCCACTTTTAAACAGTGTTATTTGTAAGCCCACTAAGCCCAACAGGGAAAAGAACCTGGCAGCAAATCTAGAGCACGTTGTCAGAGGCTCTCTGGGTTTTTTGTTTTCAGATCCATCAAAGAGCACAGCAATGCAGAGCCGTTGGCCCAAGGTGTCCTTGGGCTGCCCTGTCCAGGCAAACCTGCTCACTGACCTTCTTTACACAATCAGGATGACTGTTCCACGTCACCCAGCTGCCTCCGCCCCCAGAGTCTCCTCCTGTGCCCACTCAACCCACCTCACCCTGCCACAGCCCACAGTCTCTGTAATTGATTTCTCTTCCTTTCTGCCTTAACCCAGAGCCACCTCCACAAACCTCCAATAACCAGGTCCCTATGGGTCACAGGAGATGTTCAGGTTGTGTGACAGCTTAATTAGATCACTTTTTGATGACAGCCAGGTCTGCCGCTGTGGGTGAGCATGGGTGAGAGGCTTCAGGCCTTGGAGAAAGGTATACAAAATGCTCTCTGTCTTGTAAACAGTTGTTCAATAATTGTATGATTCTGTCCTTCAGGAGAAGAAAGATCTTCATCTGTTCCCTGCATGGCATTGTCTCTGCACATGAATGATGTGTGCAAAGACCTCACAGGATCCAGGCTGCTATGCCTAAGTGTGTCTTTTCAAAATTAAATGTTGTTTATTTCTCTGAATAGGTAATACATGCACATAATGTAAACTTCAAACATTTCAAAAGGCTATACAGTGATAAATCAGTCTCCCATCCACCCCATCCCTGAGCCTTAAGGGTAGCATTTTATTTATGACCTAACCTGTGCTATCTGACCTTGCCCCAGTGCTTCTAATTATGAAACCCTATATTGTTTGCATCTGACATTATTGGTTTTTTAATGGGCCTTTTATTTCAGATGGCTGAGTAAGAATGGGATTGAAGAAATACACAACTGTGCATTCAATGGAACCCAACTAGATGAGCTGTAAGTAGCCCTGACTACTCTTCCAGGCCCTTTAGAGGGAAATGGCTCTTACATCAGTGATGTTTATGTGACTTTGTGTTTCTCTTCTTCTTTCCTCAACTCTGGCCCCAGGAACCTAAGTGATAACAATAATTTGAAAGAATTGCCTAATGATGTTTTCCAGGGATCCTCTGGACCAGTCACTCTGTGAGTAGCTTGCCCCATTACCACATACAAGAGATCAGTGTGTATAAGTTAGAAGTTAACTTTCTCCAATCCATAGAAGTTTCAAGACAGGGCTGGCAATCAAGGTCAATTTTTATCTGTGTCATCTGCAAGGATGTATACAGGTACAATTAAGAAGTGATCCACATTCTGACTTTCAATAAAATTACAATAACATTTAAATTTTTACTTTTATTTATTTTTTTTTAGAGAGGGGGAAGGGAGAGAGAAAGAGAGGAAGAGAAATATTTATGTGTGATGTATCAATCAATTGCCTCTCACAGGCCCCCAACTGGGGGACCTGGCCTGCAACCCAATCAAACCAGCAAATTTTCACTTCACAGGCTGGCACTCAGCCCACTGATCCACACCAGCCAGGGCAATAACAACATTTAATGACTACTTACCAAGTCCCAGACAGTGTTACAAAAGCTTAAGATGCATTTTCTAATTTAATCCTTACAGTAACCTCTATAGGGAGCTATTACTCCCATTGTAGAGGAGGAAAAACTAGCTTCCCTGGAAAGAGGAACTAATTCACCCAAGGTCATGTAAATTTTAGAGTAGGAATTTAACACCCAACTGGTCTGACTCAGTATAGACTCTTACCCACTCTGCCAGACGTCTCTTCCCTGGAAGAAAAAGCACAATCTCCTTCCTTACCCTCAATGCACAGAAGTTTCCCTCAACCCAGTGAGACACACACACACATTAATCTCTGAATCTGCTTTGCCACAACTCCTGATCTCCTTGGATACATTCAGCGCCTCAAAGGCCTGCCTCAGTACCTTTCTTTCTACTGTTGCTTCCTCATCTCCATCTCTCCCTCCCAGCATGACTTGTCCCCGTCTCTTTTCTTCAGCCCCTGCCCTTCCACAAGGGCCATTCTGATTCCCACCTCTTCCTCAGTCAATAGCGAGTTCTCCCTTCCGTGACCTTCACAGCTTCAGGGACCAAAATCTGTAAGAGCTTTTTGAAAATGTCTTCCTGGGCCCTGGCTGGTGTGGCTCAGTGGATTGAGCACAGCCTGAGAACCAAAGTGTTGCTGGTTCGATTCCCAGTTGGGGCACATGTCTGGGTTGCTGGCCAGGTCCCCAGTAGAGGGCACACGAGAGGCACCCACACATTAATGTTCCTCTCCTTCTCTTTCTTCTTCCTTTCCCCTCTATCTAAAAATAAATAAATAAAATCTTTTTTAAAAAGTAAATAAAAATTAAAATGTCTTCCTGGGCTCTAAGCAAAACCTACTACATCTACTGATGAATACTGCAGGAAGTAGAAAAGAACCCAGAAAGGAGGAGTCAGATGCTAGAAGAAGTAGTGAGCAAAAAGCCCAGACAAACACATGGACAAATCTAAAGATTTTCCAGATGGCCCTTACGTAGCCTGCCTAAGGTCAGTTTGAACGCATGGGAGGCACTAGTCTGTACCTCTTATTTGGCAATCAGAATAAGTGACCATGTGTACCTATCTGCCTACCTATCATCTATCAACATCACTTTTGTTATCACCAAAAAGCTTATATTCTTCTTCTGGCTGGAACCTATGCATGTTATCTTCAAGGTTCTATTTTACGTCGGACTTAGGGGGTTTATAAATAACACTAGACCCTGTAGGATGGCGCAGGAACTCCTAAAATGGTTATATTGATGAGGAAGGACGTGTTGTGACCCATACATGAGACTCTGCATCTTTGAAGAAAAGAAGTTCAAAGAAATATAAGTAAGAGGAGGAAGTGTGAGCACGATTAAAACAGAGGTGCCAGAGCCGACTTCCTTGGTGTAAAACCAGTTCCTACACCTCTGGAGGCCTTGGTTTCCTCACCTCAAAGAGTGGCAAGAACAGTAACACCTATTTCCTAATATGATTGGAAGCTTAACAATGTTATGTTCATGTACATATATATTTAATGTTCCCTCACTGAACAGCTAGATTTTAAGAACTAGCCCTGTGCCACCTACTGTATATAGCAAAAAACAAAAGCTTATATTCTTATAACGTGGAGTCAGACAAAAACTAAATACATAACTTAACGTATTGGGCCATGATGCATGCTGTCAATGCCAAGTAGGACATGGGCATCACAAACAGAGAAAGCCAGCATAGTCCATGTGTCCAAATACACAAACTACTTAGAACTTGTAATGCTTAGTTAATGTTTTCTATTCTTAAAGTACTTGGAAGACAAATGAACCTGGAGAAAGTACTTTGGACGTCTTTGACCATCACAACAGCAGTTTGTCCATTTCACTTAGCTAAAAGTGCCAGCGGGGTTGAATGTTCCTAAGCAGGCATCTCTATTTGCTATTGCAGAACATATCTGTTCTGCACCTGTACAGGTACACTGTTCAGGTACACTGTGAAGTCATAGCACCTTAACCTCTGACTGCCACTGAGAATATTCAGATTGGACAGAATCCCCAACTAGTTCATTAGCCTGTTGAGGAAACCAGAGCCAGAAATGGGAAGTGGCCTGCTGAAGACTACGCTGCCATCGTAAGCCACAGTCTGGACCAGAAACTAGGTCTCCTGCCTCACATACCATGCATTCCCACCATCTCATGTTGCCTAAACTACATAAATATGTCTAATCAAACACCTAAAAGTTATTCACTAAGGCCCCTGCAATTGGCTGTGAACTAAAACAGAGGAGGAAATAATTATAAACACCAGACTCCCAGCCTAAGGGCACCAGTAAATGATATGTACACACAGCAGAGAAGAAAGTCCCTGTGGTCACACAAGCAGGTCCCAGGCTGATGCACAGTATGTGCAACATGTCCTATCAGGGGGTCTAATGGAGAACACAGATCTGAACCCACCAGCCGCCCTACCACGAATGCCATCAAGAAAAGGGATGTCACCCTCAGAAGCGGCTCTGCGGCGTCCTCTAGTCACAGGCCCATTTTTCACCGCCTTTCCCACAGGAACATAGCTGGCCAGAATAAAGTAAATAAAATTTACAGAAAATCCAAAGGAGTTATGAAGCACTTGCCATGATTTAAAAGGTAGAGAGTAATAATGCATTCTACATCTTTTCATCTCAATGCATGGGGATATGTGTGCAAGATCCTGGCCAAAGACTCAGCTCATAGGAATTGCTAGTCTCCTTCTCCTGCTTTTAGAGGGAAGAAGATTGATCACCAAGCCTCCCTTTCTGGGGCTTTAGATTAGTCCACAGGTGTCTTTCCAGCCTCTCTGCTTATTGACCTGGGATTCTATGGTCTATCCCATCATCTATTTCTGCAACCTCATGTGCCAACCCAACCTAAACCCTGGCCTTGGAGCTATTTGTTAAGGTATGTGCAGAAGACCAGCCCGCTCCAGGTGCTGTGGGTGAATGGGTAGGAGAAGGAATGTGCACAGACTGCTCAGCCCACAGTAGATGCTGCTCAGGCTAGTGCTGCGACTGTACCTTGGATCAGATTCCCTCCCCGCAAATGAGACAGTGATATGGGCGTTTGTATGCAGGAGGTTTACTGGGAAGCGCTTGATGCAAAGAAGACTCAGGCTAAGAGGGAAGTTGACAGCAACACATTTGCAACAGAAGCCTCAGCTGATCCTGTGGGGAGTTCTGGAGTTAAGAGGGCCCTTCAAAGTTGTACTGAATTAAGTCAAGGGGCCACACCTCTTCATCAGCAGCCATTGGGTGCAGGCTATCCCCGGGTAGGAGTCAAATCTTGGGTGAGCCAAACAAGAACAATTCCCAGAGTAGACCTCAGCTATGAGCCACCTCAGCAGGGAGAGTGGTTCTCAGCTGCTCTCAAGCAGTCATTCTAAATTTGATCACACATCAAACTCCCCTGGCATGCTGGTGAAAGCCTGGATAGCTGGTCCCTGTATCCAGAGTTCTTGATTCAGCAAGTCAGGAGTGGGCTTGTGAAACTGCATATCTAATAACTTCCAAGGTAAAGCGCATTTGCTCGTCCAGAAAGCACAATGCGAATCACCCTCTTAGCACCAATGCTGGGCATTGAAAAGCCTCACCTTTTTCTCTAGAATGTCTCCTCCATGAGCAAAATATGAATCTTCCTCCCCAATAATAGACATGTACAAGAAATCCTACGAGAATTAAGGGGAGGATACCCAAAACAGTGATAACTCCTTTTCAGAAGGCAAAAATTTTAGCTGAAGGAAGAACAGGGAGCCTCTGAACAGCTAAGGGTGTGAGGGAGAGATGTTCCATCACAAAGAGAAATACATTCAGATAAAGCCTGGAGCACACAGACAAGCTCCATCAAGTTTCAGAGAAGCAGCCTAGCATCCCGATTTCCCCCTCATGAGTCTTGACCTTGAATGGCAGTGGCCATCTGAGTTTTCACCTGATATTCTGAGCTCATGCAAGTTTTTTTTTAAGCAATCAAGCAATTGCTATTTTTCAGGAAAGCGTTTCCTGTGGGAAAAATTTAATGCATTGCCTTTGCAAGCTGGAGCCAGTACAATCATATTCTGATAGTTTATCAAATTGATTTGGCTATAGCTCAGATTCATTTGATAGTTCAGAATCAAACACTGAGTTATTTGTATAAGAATGATTCTCTCCCATTACCAGTGTACCCACAGTCCTATAGACAGTAAATTGCCTTTTTATTCCACCTGGGATCATGAAAGAAAGGTCTCCTAACCATCTGTCAGTGTAGTATACACCAGAAATGTGCTGGCACTTATGGAAATGATTGACCTATAATAACATCTTTGCTGGGAAAAATAGAAATTGTTCAAATCAAATTTGTGGCACTGGCTATAACACACTTTATTAAATGGGGCACAGTGCGCACTTTAACTCCTGCCTCTCCTGACTCAGCGTCTTATTACTGACTGCTGCCTCTCTGTACATATCTCAAAATCAAGAATCCCGGCAATGCTGAAACAGTTAGGATCACTAAATCGCTTCAGCACCAGCCATCATCCATGAAGTCTCCCACTGGTGCATTTCAGGATTTAAATTCTCAAAACCAGTCATGGCCAGAACGTAGCATGTACTAAAATGTTAACCAAACTGACACATCTTAGAAAGACTGCAATTGTTAAACCAGCCTGCAAGGCAAGGATTTAAAACACCAGCCCACGAACTCCCCTGCCCCGTGCCCAGCCCACCAGCCCTAAGAGCATCAATAATAAAGAAAATATTCTTTACTATTCATTGAGCATATTAGGTCTTACATGTTATACATTCAGTAGATGTTGATGGACTATGTGCTATGTGTCTGATACCTCGCTAGGTAAATGAGATAGAGAGATTTAAAAACAAATGGTACCTGCCCTACAGTATGTCATTCCTATAGAGGGATAAATGTTACTGCCCAGAATAAGCTCTGCAGAAAATGTCACAGGAAGTTATAGTAAGAGAGCAGGTGCCCAATAAATCTTTATCATGTAATACAGTGACTTTTTTATCAGATAAAGTGACAGTGTGTAGGGAAGAGAGCTCTTAGTTTAGGCCGAAATTTCTACAACAACCTACCTTCAATTTCTACAACAACCTCCTTCCAAGTCATTTAACAAGTATTTATGAGCACCTACTATGTGCCAGGTTCAAGGTTCCCAAGATTAATCTTATAAAAACACAGCTTTCAACAAGTCATTCTTCTGCTCATATAAATTCTAATGTCTGCTGCCTGGCTTTCAAGGCTCAAATCCCATCCTGTGGTTCCCTTAGTCCTCAAAGTATGGTTGCCCCACGTAATCCTTCGGAAAACCATTCACTGCCATGTGTTGTGTTCTGGGCCTCTCCCAAAGCCTACCTTTATTTAGCCTCTCTAGTCATCATAGTCTACTTCCATGAAGAAGTGAAAAACTGATACTGTCTTATATTGTTACTCCCCCAGGGACATTTGCATCATAAAAGTGAAAAGTGTTTTTCAAAGGAAATAAAATCTAACATTAGATTTCCAGGCCACATGGCAGGGTCATAGCCAGGGAGTAGACTCTGTGTGTGGTGTGTGTGTACACATGTGTGCGCGTGTGAGGGTGTGTGTTTGCGTTTTAGGGGAACAGAGAACAAAAATTAGAATATTGGTTAATTCTCAAACCACATGGAATGGTATCCACTTATTTCATCTTTGTCACTGCTGACAAATATTCTATGAATATTTTTTAATCCACTGAGACACCAGAGAGACATTTTTCTGCCAGTCTAAAATTTGGAAGTCTTGAAAAGTTCTATGTTTGCTAACTCCAGCAAGTATCCAGTAAGCTTTAAGTAAACACTTCTACAAACACTTTTATATCCCTACCACCCGGGAACCACTTTTACTAAAGACTGCTGCTTTACCACACTCTAAGTGGCTCTGCATCTTAGAGTGGCTCTACCAACCACTCTCTCCTTTCAACATCCAGCAGGAGAAAATCTAGATGCCAGGACACTGACAAGATGCCTTAGTTGCACAGCAGCAAAGCCACCTAGTGCACATGACAACAGCTCACATATTCTGTAGCTACGAAGGGAAGGAATCAGAAATGCAAATTAAGCCCTAGCTAGTGTGGTTCAGTGGATTGAATGCTGGCCTGCAAACCAAAGGATCGCTGGTTCGATTCCCAGCCAGGACACATGCCTGGGTTGCAGGCCAGATACCCACTTGGGGGTGCCTGAGAGGTAACCACACATGGATGTTTTCTCTCCTCTCTTTCTCCCTACCTTCCCCTCTCTCTAAAACCAAAAATAAATAAAATCTTTAAAAAAAGAAAGAAATGCAAACTGACTCCAGAACACGGAGCAGACAGAAAGGCACCAAAGCTTTTCAAGCAGGCTTCCCAATCGAACACCGAGGCATTGGATTGCATTCAGGTCAATTCAGCCACCACATTAGCCTCCTTATTCTCGGATACACATCTCTCTCCTTGTAAACTTTGCACATATTTGCTCCTTTCCTTGTGCCTTTGGTATTCTGTCACATACAACTTCCTGCTACAGAAACACCATTTTGCTGAACTCCCTTTAAATCCAGATTTCCTCTCTCACTCTACCTTGTGTACTGTCTCCCTTCAGAATTGCTGATCAGCAGGACTTGCTCCAGCCTCTCATTTTTATTATAACGCTGAGGATCTCTGCTAATCAGACAACTATCTACTGAGCAGACATCATGAGCCCAGCCATGTGCCAGATACAATGTAGAACACAAAAACATCATAATAATCTCTGCTGAAATCTGGCTGAGGAGGCAAAACGAATGTATATGAAGAGTCAAATAATATGAAAAATAGGAGCGATGACACAAGGTACAAGAGTCCTTGTAATTGCTAGAGGTCAGAAGACATCACAGGTTGCTGGGGAGTTCTATCTGTTGCCTTCCCCAGTTCTTCAGTGTCACTCCCCAGTCTATCTTCTAACAAAACAACAACGTGGGGGTGCTTACAACATGAAAAGCACTGTTCAGAATGCGAGTAGCCCTCTGCAATCAAGTAAAGATGAAATGCAAATGCAAAGAGCTAGTTTATAAAGCAAAATATGGTAAGTGGTGAGAGAAGCAGGAAGCATCCAAACATAATGCTATTGTGCTCTTCGTGGCTCTCAAGGAAAAACACTTCCACAACTGTTAACAATGATAGAGATGATGAAATCACAGAGACTTCAATGGGAGTGTTTTGGTTCTCTACTGCTGCATGAAAACTACCCTAAAACTTAGTAGCTTAGATCATTACATTTTGCTTACAATTCTATGCTTCAGAATTCAGCTAGATTATCTCTGATCCATGTGATGTCAGCTGGGTGGGTCTGGGGGATCTACTTCCTAGTTGTGCCCTTCACTCACATATCTCGTATATCTGTAATCCTTGGTATATTGCTCGCTCTCTACACACACACACACACACACACACACACACACACACACACACACAGTATCCCATCCCCTGTATCCCATCCCCTAGGACCTCTACACATGGCTTAGCCTTTTCCTAGCATGTATGTATCAGGATATTCAGCATTCTTCTATAGCAATTTAGGGCTCTATAAGACCAATATAGAAGCTGTCAGTGCCCTTAAAGGCAAGGTCCAGAACTGATATAGAAACACTCCATCATACTTGATTATATTTCAAAGACATCACAGTTCAGCCTGAACTCAAGGGAAGGGCAAACAAACCCTCTACATGAAGAGTGAAAAAATATGACCCTGCAGAGAATATAGAAATGTGTTTATTTTTGGAAATCTTCAATTAATGTGATTTTTTTTTATATTATAAATTTAAGGGAAGAAGGCATAACTAAGAAAAATAGTCTTCTGCTTTGTATTGTTTGCTTTATAGCATATGAAAATGTTCATGGCAGGTAATGATTGCCCTGGTTTAAACTGTTCCTGAAGAACATTTTTTATACTTTCATCCCATTTCTTAGAGGGAGACTTGAACTGTTGTAGACAAAATAGGCAGGCATTGCACCCTTCCATTTACAAGGGGGGAAAAGAGGAGCCCAAATGCTAGACAAGACAAGAAACTGGTCACAGAGACCAGAGTGAGTGCAAATAGCTCAACTGGTCAGAGGAGCAGTTGTCTGAAGACAAAAAGAGATTTTCTAGGACAGAGAAGAGAGTTGAGAAGCAAGTGTAAGTGGAGAGCAGGCCAGGAAAGCTGGATCTATCCACAGCAGGGAATGAAGACTCATCATCACAGGGACAAAGGCTCATGGATCAGACTCTCATCTCCAGGGACCCCAGCTCTGGAAAGTTATAATACAGAGGAGAAAACTAGGAAAGGAACCCTGAAACACCAGGACTTCTACCCCATGGTGTTAGTGATGATCATTGTCAGGAGTAGTTAAATTTCAGGGACACGTGGAAGGTTAAGCCAAGACATTTTGCTGAAGATTAACATATGGTAAGAGAGAAAGAGAGGAGTCAAGGGTGACTTCAAGTTTTTTTGCACATACAACTGGAAAGGCTGTAGGGGGAGCAGGTTTTCACGGAAAATCAGGAGCCCAATTTCTACCATTCAAATCTGGACTTGCCTATTACACATCCAATTAGATATAAGAAGACAGTTGAACATAAATGTTGGGTTCAAGAGGGAAAAGCAACATAGAGGTATAAATCAGGGGGTGATCAGAAAATAAACTCCAAAGAGTTAGAAGACAAAATTACCAGATATAAAGAAAGCCACCAGGAAGGTATAAAAATTCTAAATTTGTCCTAAATTTGTACCTAAAAAATTGTCATCAAAAATATATAAAACAAAAATTGATGAAACTAAAAGTAGTAATATACAAATCCAAAATTATAGTTTGAGATTCTAATGTACTTCTCTCAGTAGTGACAGAGCAAGACAGCAAAAAAACAGTCAGGAAGCATACAGAAGTATTTCAACAATATTATTGGCAAATTTGATTGGCTTGCCATCTAACAAGGAGGGGACTAAGTGAAATATATATAGATACTACATGAAGGTAATCATTAGCTCTGAAAGTGTAAATTTGCCTATCAAGCAGGGCATTGGCAATCCAGAGATTAGCGATAGTAGATAACCAATATGAATGCTAAGACTTGAAAGGTAAGTGAGGATGAAGTCCTACTGTCACATGAGCACTGGGGCAACTAGTAGAAGCTGGATCCTCAGCAGATCTGTCCGGTGACAGCTGGAGTCACAGAGGAGTCGTTGCCTGAGGCAGAAGAGGGATGAGAAGTACCCCAGTTTTATTCTCCCTTCTGTCCTCCAGTTTCCCACCAGTACCACTTGAAAACTGACAGACAAGGTGGTACCTGGGAGATGGAACCTGAACAGACCATGCCTTCTGCAACATGGAGCAGCACAGATAAGCGCACAGAATGGATGTGAGAGAAAACAGGCAAATGACTGTGGCATCACATCCAGAGCTTTGTACTTCATCGGAAGGACAATGGGGAATTGTTGAAGAGTTTTAAGCAGGAAGTCATAATCTGATTGGTATTTTTAAAACATCACCCAATCTGCAGTGTAAAAATTGCACTGGAGAGAGAAAGAGAGATGGTTGTGATGGTTAATTTTATGTGTTAACATTGCTGAGCTGTGGGATGCCCACTAGCTAGGAAACATTATTTCTGGGTGTTTCTGTGTTTTTCCGAAAGAGATTAGCTTTTGATAAACAATAGACTGAGGAAAGAAGATTCACCCTCCCCAATGTGGGTAGGCAGCATCCAATCATTTGAGGAATCAAAATTGAACAAAAAGGCAGAGGAAAAGCAAATTTGTTTGCTTTCTTCTTGAGCTGGGACATCTGTCTTCTCCTGGCCTCAGACATCAGAGCTCCTGGTACGTGGACCTTCAGACTCTGGGACTTAGGCCAGTGGCTTTCCTGGTTCTCAGGCCTTTGGACTCAGAGGGGATTATAGCAACAGCTTTCCTGGTTTCCCAGCTTTCAGATGGCATATCACAGGACTTCTCAGCCTCCATAATCATGTGAGCCAATTCAAATAATAAATCTTCTCTAATGTCTCTATATAGCCTATTGGTTTTGCTTCTAGAGAACCCTGACTGATATAATGGTTATGAGAATAACAGTTATGAGTTAACTGTCTTAGTCTAGGCAGAGATTGTGGTGAACTAGACTAAAGACTAAAGCTGTGGTAGAGGAGTGAACTGATTTGAAACAGACATAAAAGTTAGGCTTGTGAGGACAAAAAACTGATTCTAAGTGAGAAAAGTCAAGGATGACCCCCAGGTTTCTATCTTGAACAGCAGGGGAAAATGTAGGGGTCATTTGCTGAGATAGGAAAAACAAAAACAGAAATACATTAATACGAAGATGATAACTTCAGCTTCAATACTTGCAAGTCATCAAAATGGTGGGGTCTGATGGGCAACTGATTATCTGGGCCTGGGGTTCAGGAGGATTTGAACTGGGATACACATCTAGAAGTCATCAGCATATACCTCATCTCTGAAGCCAAGGTGGGTAATATCACCTTGGAAGAACATACACAGTCAGAAGGGGGCCCAAATTTGGAGAAACTCCAATACTTAAAAGATAAAGAAGAAAAAAATCAGAAGGAAGTCAAATAGTTATTTCAGAAGGCATTAAAGAGAATGCAATGCCAAGAGTGTCTCAGAAAGGAGGTGTGTTTGCATGTGAAATATAATTGAGAAATCAAGAAGATTAGAACTAAGATATGACTTTAGTGAGTATTGTTTCTCTAGGGGTTGAGCAGAAACTCTGTTGGATTGTGAGATCAAGAAATAATGGCATCAAGTATGGATAACTCAGTACGAGAAGTTTGACTGGGAAAGGGAAGTGCCAAATAAAACAGCAGTTGGGGTGGGTTTCACTGCACAAAAGGAAGCATAATAAATTTTTTAGCAAGAGAATGAATGACACAGTCTATGAGAATATATGGGGCAGCAAATATGTACTCATACCCCCAAGTTTC
>PVKM010006374.1:0-44516 GCA_004027735.1 Carollia perspicillata
GTGAAGCAATTGCATCTCAGTTTTCATATCTGTAAAATGGAGATGGTGAGAGTAATGACTTCAGATGTTTTTCTGAGGATCCAAGGAGTTAATTCAGATTAAGTACTTAGAATAGCATAAAACAAACCCAATATGTTATTAACTTTTAAAATGTGTTGCCAATTCCCATTTCCCTATCTTTGAATGAATCGCGACAGGCCAGAATATAACATTTCAGCAGTTCAGAACTGAAAGGTCTTATGATCGACCAACCAGAACCCCTCATTTTTTAAATGAAGAAACTCAGGCCTGGTGAGATAAAGTAACTAACACATTAAACAAATCGAGTAGTGGAGTAGATTCTGCCTAATCCAGAGCTCTTTCAAACATGCTCTTTGCAAATATTTCTCCTTGCTCCTTACAAGAGCTCTCAGGGACTTGGGATTGCCAGAAAAAGCAACACCTTGGAGTGCGGGGCTTAAAACTAAAGCTCAATGACCAGCTCGGGTCACATAGGCAGTCAGCGGGCTCTGTGGAAAGGCCCGGAGGATGCTCCAAAGGCCCCAACATGCTCCCCTGTTGGTGCTGGACATCCCACCCTTCTCTAGTCCTGATTTTTGGATAATAACTGCATCAGGAGAAAACAAGATCTCATTTTTAAATAGTGTGCATAGTTCTCTGAATATACAGAAATGTTCAGAAAGCACTGAACATTTCAGTGTGAATGAGATACCTTTTCTACTCAGAAGTACTCGGGAGCCTTCGGCCCCAGGGAGAAAATTATTTCTGAATATGGGAAAGTATATGGAAAGAGCAGGGGTCCCTGAAAACAAACTATCTGGACTCTGCAGTTTTGCCTAGAGCTAGAGTGATCCCGTCCTTCCAACTGCATCTCCGCTTCCCCTTGGTTGACTCTGCCCAGATGAATAATGAATGGGGAACGAATGTTTGCAAGCAAGCCCTGCAATGATTGGGCGACTGACCTGTGGTTGGTGACAAGTTACCCAGAGGGGTGTTGGCTTTCCATCCCTGGTGATGATCATGCTGCAGGCACCATAACCTTCCAGACTTGAATCGGAAAGACAGGAGTGAGGTGGCCCTTGCCTTCACCCCCTCCCCAGCCAACCCCACAGGATGCACAGCTTGGGCAGAGGTGACTCCAAGACCTAGTGTGGAGTCTTCCTCCCTCTCAGCTCTCGGCTGCCAAGAGGATCCCGCCATGGCCACCTCTAAGAACCTCAGATTGAACTGAAAATCATACTGCCTGAGTGAGGAGCTGAGGGTGGAGGTTCAGCTCAGGAGGTACAGATTTCTTCATTTTGACCTAGAAACCTGGTATGCTGCTGTATGACTGGTGTTTCTGAGGACTGCACTGCCCAGTCCTAGTGCACAGCTCAGGTCTGAGGTGGAAAAGCAGAATGGAGGGCACATGCCTCCTGATGTGATGTCCTGAGAAATTCCCATCTCAAACACATAACCTGCACCTAATAGTGAGAGAACACCAAGCAGCCAAATGAAGGGACATTCTACAAATACCTGGCCTACACTCTTCAAAAACACCAGCCTGAAAGATCAACCTAATTATAAGAGAACTCCAGGTCTCCACTGAGACCACTGATGGCTGCTAACCTGTACATATAACCTACCTTCACGTAAAATTCCAGCACTTCCTGTTCCTACCAGAGCCCTAGATGGTGAAGAAAAACAAGAACAGCCATGCTAACTATAGTTTTCCCACCTTCAAATGCAAGGAAACATTGCTCTTCATTATGCGGAGGTGGCTCTCTGGCCAGATCATATGTAGCATGTTTCACAAAAGCAGTAATGGGGGAGAAAATGTTGAAATTCTGAAAAACAAACAAACCATGTTCATAGAAATTGCCACCCTCAGCACAGCTTGCTTAGTGTAACCCTGTGGTGGTAGCCTGCTGGCAGAGAGGGAAGGGCATTAAGCCGTGCCATCCTTGAGAAAAGGCCAGATTGTCCTCTAGGAAGGTTGGGCCAGTTTCCCCACAGTTTCAGACCCTTGGCAGCTCCTTCCCAGGGCTTAATTCAGAAAGTGATGCCCTTTAGGGCAAGACTTGCTCTGTGACCTTAGGTCTTAATTTCCTCTTCTGCACAATAAGAAGGAAATGTCTGTGGTCTCCTCTAACTCTAAAATTGTATGACTATGTTAATAGAATACAACAAGCTATAAGGATATGTGTGCATTGACTGGTATGTTATTGGTTTGTGATATCTCCTATAAAGTCTTTAATTTGATGTTTGTAAAGTAATGGGTATGACTTCTGTGTAAGTCTGAGCACTTCATTCATTAATCTCACTTAGAAAAAAAACTCACTTAGAAATGTCTTCATTAAAGAGCCTTTCTTTATGGCCTTTGTTAAGATCTAGTTGTATACCCTGAACAGAAGAATGCATGTTGTACCTCTTTTACTCTGAAAAGCAGAGTTTATAAAGTGGCTATTTCTGAACCCAAACTCCAGATTCTGATGGGGTCCCACTATCATGTCCTTTACAGATCTGGAAAACATAATCTTATATTCTCTGTAACTAAGACCATCACTTTTGGCTACACAAAAGCAGACCAGCAGTTTTAAGTGAAGTTTCTGTAATAGATGGTTTTAAAATTGAATAAAACCAATGACTCTTTTCTTACATCCAAAACATGGCCTACAATATTGGGACTCCTTGTACCTTCGACAAGGACTTAAATGCCAGGTCAAGATTTTCTGCTGTGCAGTTGCAAATATGCTATAACTGCACCACAAATATTTGTTTAGTGGTAGTTTGAAAAATAAAGTTACCTAAAATCAAATCATTACGATTTTCTGACCCTAAGAGGTCAAAAGGTAGACAAGTGTTCTGAACCCCAAAACTAGACTTTTTAAAGTCACTGCTGCCACTAAAATATTCCCAGTCTCCGCTAAACTTCTGGCCTTGGCTGGGATATCCTGCCAACTCCAGGCTCCTCTTGACTTGGGGGACTGTCCCATTTCTTGGGGATAGTAGAAGATCAATGGGAGACATAGGTGATTCTTGGGAGGTCACACACTCAGTTTTGTGGGGATGGAGAATCTTCATGCAGGGAGAGGTCACTTACATGCAAAACATTCTTGTCACATAGCTTGCTAAGCAGAGCCCTGCAGGGAATGCCTACAGATTTGCTTCTTGGGACATTGCTCTGTACTTCGTCCCCATCACTTTAGAACTTCCAGACAAATGCCAGAATAAGAGAGGAGGAGAAACACATTGCTCAGTCAGTGTGGCGTTTTCTCTCTGTTCTTTGCTTTTGAATTTTTGGTTGTTGACCATTGTCTAGGACCATATGGCTCTCTGCTTTCATCTGTGTCTCCTCTCTAGTTCCCCACACAATGTTGGGACTGTTTGCAAGGCTCCTTTCCATCAGTCTGCCTAGCAGCATATGACATCTTGGGGATTTGCATTTTTTTTTTAGTTTAATCATTAGCTTAATGTTTGGGGGACATTAGTCATAGGAAGTTAGTCTCATTCATCCAGATGCGTTTTTGAGAGTTACAGCTCCTCTCTCTGCACCATAATGCCCCCCTTGAGCATGCCTTCTCCCATTTCCTTTTAAAAACACTCTGTTCTTCTGGAACTCTCAGATGAAGATATCAAAGCTGGAAGGAATTATTAATTCAGAAATTACATTTGAGTCTTCCAGAGGCGCTGTACCTGGCTGGAGTTGGGGAGGATCTGTGCTGGTGCATGGTCAGGAAATGACTTAAACCTGATCTTCAAGGGCTTACAATTGTTCCCCTGGAAAAAGGGGAGACATTTCTCTTGCCTACAACCCTCTGGAGAGACCGGAGTCCAGTGTTTGCTTCTCTTTCAATGGATATGAATGAATGAGTTCTCTTGGCCCAGGCTTTTGGCCAAGAGAACTGGGAACCATTCTTGGAAGTTGGGCTGCTTTTAGAGTCCTTGGGCTTTGTAAGTTGCTAGACAGATGGCTCTAGAGGGGAAGGAGGGGCTCGACATGACTTTCGAAATATTGACTTTAGATAGAAGGGAAGAAGATTTTTCCATGTGAGCAAATTACATGAACAAACATGTGGAGGTAGTATAATAAGGAATATTCTAGTCCCCTTGAGGACATCCATCTAAATGCAAACAGGAAATCAAAGTTGCAGAGCCTGGATAGGGCAGACTGAGGCACAGGTAGAAGGCTTTCTTACCATATTTTTTAGAATTTGGTTTTATTTTCTGTGTAACCTAGAGCCATTGAAAACATAAGTTCAAGAATTTTAGCATCAAAGACGAGCCTTAGAATGATGAATTAGTGATGATTCCATAGTTAATCTCATGGGGGGGTCCCTCTTGGGGGCTTTCTTTATCAAAAAAACCATGATAATTATATTTTTCTTGATAATGAAATCTTCACGCTCTTATAGTTGCCATTCTTTATATGTGCAGGGCCCCCTTTTGATTTTAAATATGGTTTGAATATCTTCCCGTAACCCTCCCCTCTCCAAGTTAAGCTGTTGGGCTGTTCTTGTTCCAAGCACAAAACCTATATACTAGCTCTGTGTGAACTATACAGAGAGTGTTTTCATTCTTTTTATAACATCATAATATGCCATTGTGTAGATGTTTATTAATTTATTTAACCTGTCTGCTATTGATGGGTAGTTAGGTTGTTTCCAATATTTTGTTATTACAAATTATACTATCCATTCATACCTGTATCATTTTGTATATGTGTTGGTATATTTGTAAGGTAAGTCCCTAGAAACATTATGCATGGGTCAAAGGTGTGTCACTTTTAGTTTTGATAGATGCTGTTGGATTGCTTATCCTAGAGACTGCTCCAATTCACACTTTTTTCAGTGGTGTATAAAATGTCAGTGTCTTCCAGCTCACCACCACAACATGATACTCGGCTCTTTTATCTCTGCCAATCTGATAAATGGGAAAGATTACTCATTATAGCTGTAATTGCATTTCCACAGAGAAAGCTAAAGGCATTGTAGAAAACTCTAATTTTATCTCCACTATAACCATAAACGTATATGATTCCACTCTTGTCCCTTCTAACTCCTGCCTGTGGCACTGAAAAATGTGTACTCCCCTCAGTCAAAGACTAGACCTTTCATATATATTTTACATCTAATTCCTTTTTTTATTCTCAGACAATGATCTTCATTGGTAACCCATTTTTTTCTCCTGCATCAAACTTTCCTCCCTACAAGAACGACTCTTTCCACTGACTTTCAAACAAGCATTAGTAGCTCCCAGTCTTAAAATACCTCCTCTTGACCCCAGGGTCTCCCTCCAGTTACTACCCTTATTCTCCTTCACAACTGGGTCACGTAAGAAAATGTCTGTACAAATGCTTGTTCCTCCACGTGCCGCCTCACAGCTGTTCTTCAGTACTTGCACGGGTGTCTTTTTACTCACCAACTCCAGTCTGTTCCTGCTGAGGCTACCAATGGCCTCTGTGTTGCTGCACTGAATATTGACTATTCAGCTCTCATTTTTCTTGATCACTTTTTAGTAGCATTTGTCAAACCTGACTTCCCCTTTCTTCTGATATATTCTTTTCTCGGTGTTCACGACACCACACTCCCTGGTTTCCCTTCTACACTGCTCACCACTCCTCTCGGCCTCCTCTTTCCTTACCAGGTCCTAATTGCTGTTGTCCCTAAGACCATAGTATCTATTTATTCTTATATTTTATTCTCTCCCAAAGAGAATTTATTTTACTCCCAGTGATTTAAACATCATTTACATGCACTGTCTCCCAAATATCTGTCTCTGGTTGCAACTTCTCTTTGGAGTTCTAGGCCTGTATGTCCAACTCTATATTTTACATCTGCAATTGCATAACTTACTTGCCTTTTAAATGTAAGATGTCCAGAACTAAAACCTCTCCCCTCTACCCCCACACACTCAAATATTTCTTTTCTCTAGTATTTTCCATCTCTATAAGTGGTGCCTTCAGCAATATGGTTGTGCCTGCCGCCAATTTAGGTATTATACTGGGAGACTCTCACAGCTCCATTCCCATTTAAAATATGTGAACATTTCTATTCTTTTATCTTTGATTTAGATCTCGATTCCACCAGGCTTTTCTATTTCTAATGATTCTGCCTTTATCAAAGCCACATCTCTTTTCTGAGCCACCATGGTAGCCTCTAGCTGATGTCCCTGTTTTCACTCTTACACATTCATGAAACAGCCAAAGTTTCTAAGCATGCTGACTAGATAATATTACTTCCCTTCTTAAAACCTTTTCTATATAGGCTTTGTGCCATACTGACAATAAAATCCAAACTCTCCATCATAGTACCGCAGAGACAACCCATGGACTTCCTGGTATCCATGCTCCCCCACAATTCTATTCCCCATCCCATTAACAGAATCTGCCTGGTTACAAGATTTCATTTCTCTCCCTCCCTTGCAAATGGGTGTGGTTCTGTAACTGTCTGGCCAAATATATGTAAATGGAAATGTTGCCTGAGAGTTCAGGGAAGGATCCTTCAAGGAAGCTTCCCTTTGGCCTGTTCTTCATACCTTCTTCCTTTTGTTTGGTGCACATCCGATAGCTGGATCTACACCATCTGTCTTGGACCATGATGGGACCTGTTAAATGGAAGCCACATGCTGGATGGCAGTGTAGTAACAGGGAAGGAATCTTGTCCTGAAGTCCATGGAGCTATGATTCTAACCCTGGACTGCTAATCTCTGGATTTCTTCAAAGTGCTTTTCTTCATGTCACTGTTATTTTGTGTTTTGGTTATATGCAGCTGAACTTAATTTTAACTGATCATATGGCTCATAAGGCCCTGTGTGATCATCTGGCCCCAGCTTCCCTCTTCAACCTTGTCTTGTGCGCCTGTCCCCCTGGATCAATGTCTACTCCCCACACTGTTCTACTGTCAGTTTCTTGAACTTCTTCCCACCTGAGGGCCTTCACACCTGTCATACCCTTGCCTGGAACGCTCTTCTACTACTTTGTCTGAGTAAATGTCAGTTACTTGGAGAGGAATTTTCTGATTCTCTGATGTAAATTATGTTTCCTGCATCTTTCACACCATTAATTTTTCTTCACAATACTGATTCCCACTTGAAATGGCATATTTATTTGTGAGCTTTTTTATGTCTGTCTTCTTACATGGCAAAGTCATGTCTATTCTTCTACTCAGATCCTAATTCTAAGCCAGGCATCTACTTAGATGGTAATCATATGAATGGAAGAAAATATGGAGTACAGTTTAGAGAGTGGGATCAGGAACCTAAGAGAGGAGATTTAATCCTAACTCTTACTAGCTGTGTGACTTAACCAAGTTACTTAACCTCTTTAAGCCTCATTTTACTGATCTTTAAATGAGGCTAATAGTTGAATATTCCTGAGGGGACTGTGGTAAAGATTAAATAACCAGATAAAACTAAAGAATTCAACATAATGCCCTTCACAGCGGAAATGCTCAGTATACACAAGCTATTATTAATGAATAAATGAAGAAATCAATGAAAAAAGCCAAGGTTGTTTTAGCAGCTTGTTATCTGACCCAGGAAAGAGATCAGTGCTTCAACAGTGGCCTTTATTTGCTGAGGTCACAATGCCTTCAGCCAAAGGACAATGGAAATATTGTTTGTCACGGGCATTTTAAACATTTACCTTGACCCTTTTGTACAGGAACTCAAATGCTCCTGCTCTGACAAGGCCCACCCTTGGCCACCCCTGATAGTTATTCCTCTGGTTTGCACTGTACTTCAACTCACTCTCCTGGCACCTACTCCAAGATCCAGAACTATTATTCTTCAGGTCCATGTCTTATCTTTCTCTGGGGATGCCAGGCTCTCCCATGGTGGACCGTGTCCTGTGTGCTTACTCTCCCCTAACTCCTCCTCTGTCCAATGAGTAAAACCTTTCTGAAAGTGAGATTTTAGTCTTTATTATCTAATGAGAGTGAAAACCAAAACACCAAGAAGTGAAAAATGTGGGAAGGGAGGGAGTGGTTGTCTTCCTGTGTATAAACCACTCTTCACCCAATGACTTCAAACCCCTGCAAGATTTGGAGAAACCACCTCAGAGTTTGTTTTGATTCTATTAGGGAAATGCCAAAGCCACAGTTTGGAAAGGCTTCAAACATTCCCCAGATGAGCTGTCTTTCTATTTATAAAGTACTCCAAAGTCTTGAATTCAGTAAGAGTGGAACAGACACACACACACACTTGCACACGCACACACAGACACACAACAACCCACTGTGGATTCGCTGTAATACTGGCTTAGACATTCAAGAGAATACTTGAATAATACTTACCTACCTCACTGGGGTGTTGTTAACGATTAATTACTTAATGTTTGTAGAACACTTTGCAGATGTAAAGTGCTTGTATAAGTGCTAAGTATTATTATTATTAAGCAGAAGTTCTATGGTTTGGCTGAAAATATTTTTTGTAATCACACATTTAACTATAAATAAATCAAGTTTATTTACAAGAAGATTTTTCCTTTTAGCATCACTTCCTGGTTATTATCACTTAACTAATTTCTTTTATGTTCATTCGGGTTACAAATAGAGCTGCCTCATCCTGGAAACCTCTCTCTCTCAGATACTTCCAAGAATATCCTAGGAAAGTATACTCCCAAGGACACCGCTCGTTTCTTCAGGAGTGAGGCTGATTGTGTGTTTCTTCAGCGAGGACTCTATACCTACCCAGGCTCCAAGGCCTTCTCTGTAGGGTTCCTGTCTCATTTAGTTCTAAACTGAAAAAATAAAGCACACAGAACGGTATCCTGTCAAGTAGGTCAGTAGAATAGATTTGAAGATGATAAGAACAGTCATAATAACAAAAATAGAGACTGGAGGTATTTTGGTTTCGTTTTTTACTTCCCTGTCTTTAATCTGTCTTTGTTCTTTGGAAGAATGTGAAGAGGTGGGGGTAGGGGCTGAGGAAGAAGCAAGTGGCTTCTATGGCCCAGCGATATGCAAACTGTCCAGTGCAAGAGCAGCCCTAATGAAGTGGTAAACTGTCGAAGTCCATAGCAGCCTGCAAGGAAAGTTCTTTCTTCCAGTGCCTTAGGCAATTCCATGGGAGTCACGCTGGATCTTTAATGAACTTAGTAGACTATAAATCAACAAGGAATATGACACTGGGGAAAGGGATGAAACAGAAGAAAGTCAGACAATGAAGCCTCCTGCTGCTCCCTTCTAAAAAACACACTGTGTTTTTGATGGAGCACATTCTTTGGCATAGTGTGTGTGTGTATGTGTGTGTGTGTGTGTGTGTGTGTGTGTGTGTGTGTGTAGAGAAGATATGGCTGGATAGTGGCTATTTTTAGCAGGGGTTTAAATTGTCCAGATATTGGATCAGTACCACGCAAGGGTTACATCCTTAATGTGTAATTCTAGGGTAGGTGGGAACAATCAGGTTGAATTACTGACATAGTGAGGAAATGAAAAGTCAAACTGCTGACCACGCGTATTTTATATTATTTAATTAAAAGTTGATAACGGTGTATGAATGAACCACAAATCAGATAAAAATGGCAGCATTTTCTCATATTTAACACATATTTGACTTGTGGTTATGTGACAATTTGCCAGGTCTATGATGTCTCCAAATAGAAAATCAGGAGTGTAATTAAAAAATACTGCCAGGGAGAAGCAATATTCCCTCCAACCTGAGCAGAGCTAATCTCAGCCACAGTTCCCATCACTGTTATTCCTACTTAATGAGACTCTCCTCTATTTTGTGCTTTATCTTGAAGTAAAAGAGGGAAATCATCAGAATTTTTATTTTAAATGTACCATGTGCCTTTTATAGAAATAAAGAGAATGGATGGATTATGAATTTTAAGTGTCAAGATTCCCTATTTATTCTTTTTAATGAAGTCTCATTAAAAATCTAACAGTCAGTCATTCAAAGTTGTCTCTCAGAACAGAACTGCCAATTCACTGGATTAGCTTTAGAGTTTTTGGTTTCATCAGATGAGCAGTTGTGGAGAACATGTCCATCTGGTCTTCGGTATCAGTGGATTAGCTATTCCTAAATTGTGCAGAGAATGTTCTCAGTGAATCCAGGCTCTTTAGCACCCATTCAAACAAGATATTCAAACAAGGTATGTCTGAATGGTGCTAGGCCCTGCAATAGTGCCACAGTCAGAGTCCCCAGTCTGCAACTCTTGCTGCCAGGCTCCACTTGGCTTTTAGACCAAGTGAGGAAGCTTTTGGTGCATTTTCTACTTTCTAATCTCTAATTATTTGATGATTCAGCTCATTCACTCATTCTTCCTTAGAAATTTTCACACAAAGCTTTCACTGTACCTTGGTTTTTCTGTTAGAGGAGGAGAATAAAGTACATATATATATTCAATGGCAAATTATAGATAATTATTTGATATTTCAGTACCTTTTTCTGCTTTGAATTGTGTGAGATTTTGAGGTATTTTTACATTAGAATCTGGTCTCATACTGCCACTATCCATACTTCCTTTATCTTTAGTCAGAATAAATCTTCTACTCTTTGAATTAAAATCTTGCATCTTATCCTTTATTTCCCAAAAATAATAGATTGTTTTAATGATTTTTACTTAAGGGTTCTGCTTGGACCCAGGACAAAGAATTTGGTATTTCATCAATAGAGAGAGGCTTCAATTTGTAGGCAAAGGAAAAGTGTAGAGGCTGGTGATTCCAAATAAAGAACCCAACCCATGTTCTTACGTCCTGAGCAAGCCCAGTAAGAGTGTTGCCCGTGACGGGGGGAAATCAGGGAAGGGAAGTCCTGGGCCAGATCATCTGGGAAGACTGATTATCTCGCTCAGCCTGCCAGGTGCAGCTGGGTGTTGAGGGGATTTGGGAAGTTGGTACCGTCAAATCCAAAGATTGATATGAGAATGATAACAGAATACACGTGGAGAAAGCATTAAGAACACAGTGGAACTGGGTGAGAGACATGTTTCAAGAGAGGAGTTCAGATCTAAGATTATTTCGTAAGTATGGAAGCGAGAATTCCCATTCCCCCTGAAACACTGCCCAGTGGTCACTGAGACAGTGTTCGTGGTGGCTGACAGAATTTTCAAAAGGTGCGGAAGGAAGTGGGAGGATGAGACTCACTCAGAGAAGCAAAGGCGGGGCATGTACTCTCCTTGCCAAGAGGAAACACATATAAACTTTGTCTGAAGAAAAAGAAGAGAGTTAGAATTACTTACTCTGTGTCATAAATTTTAAGACATTCATGTTCTAACATTTTAGCATCTCTAGGTTTGGTTTGTACCTCACAAATGATGGCATTTAGGATTTAATAATACATGGTTTAACATGAATGCTTTTCATGAAGTCACGAGGAAGAGATGCACCTGTAGCCACAAGCAGTCCTCAGCAGACGCGAGGGCCAGTGAGGGGCAGAGGCAGGCTTTCGGTGGCTTGTTCACTGGGAGTATTTCGAATATGGCCCTTTGACCTATCATGATGATTTTTCAAATGAAATTTTAGGAATGTCTCACTCAGATGCTAAATCTCAGCTTCCTCTTTTCAGATGACACCACACATGCTTCTCTTTCTTCCATTTTGACTTCCATGTATTTAGAGAAAAGCAGAGATGGTGAGAGGTCAAGTTAAGTTCAGCCCCTCAGTAAGAGTTTCCTAGACCACCCAGCAAATAACCATCACATCGCCCTGTTTTATTCTATTATTATAGAACTCACAATTTTCTGATAATTTTCTGTTAATTCACTGGTTAATTTTGTTTGTGATTCATCTTCTCTGCTAGAATGTAAGCTTGAAAAGGGCTTTGTTCACTTACATGTCCTCTGTGCTGAGAATAGTGCCTGGTACATAGCTGACTCTTCGTAAACACATGTGAATGAGTAAGTGAATATGTGACCTTGAAAAGCATTGAACTCTTCCCTGGAGAGTTAGGGCTCCCTCGAGCAAATATATATAACGAGAATTATATCTAACTAATGTGTTTTAGGGTGTCTTGTGGGTTCCTTTGCCTTTCCCATATATCTTTTAATGAAATAAAAAACTTTAAGAATCTGTGATTCTGAATCTTTAAGACAGCAACCTCTAAAATATAGCTTGAGATTTTCCAGAATCTTAAATTAAAGCCTCCTCATCTCCCTGTCTGGGCTTACTCATGCTGATCTAACTTCAAATCAGCCAACAGCTATTATTCACCCTAAAATTAAAAAGTAAGAAAACTACCTCTCTTCTTACAAACAGACATTCATGAAAAGTTTTGTTCTTGTTACGTTGGCTATGGTCTGTCTGAGTGATCCATATTTATATGGTTATAAAATATCTCTCACATGTTTAAAATAGATTTATAATGAATGTTACACTAGTAGTTATAATTACTAAGGTTATCACTTCAACAAATTTAAACCCACTGAAAATACTATCCAAGGAAATTAATCTACCTCCACATACAGGCAAGTCTCAAAATAGCTCACTTATTGCCTGGAGATGGAAATCATGCTAGGAGAAATTGTGAAAAACGGACATGAGTCATAGAAGCAACTTTTAGCTTAACCTACATTAAACCCTTGAATAAGCATCACTCACAGAATGAAAATTAACCTCTTTGATTTTAGCAGATCAACTTCCATTATGCCTTCATTCCAAGTTAAAAGCAAAAATGTAAACAAAACCTGTTAATGTTTTGAGTGTGTGTGATGCTGAGTCATTCAGGAATTATTTAAGGAATGTCTCTTGCTAAATGTAAGAGCAATTGGAAAGACAGGTATATGTGAGGAGAATTGCTCTCACTTGATCGTGTTAGGGCCATCCAGATACTGGCAGGGGTCCTTGCCATGCTGGGAAATAGTAGTCTAGACGGTGCCATCATCATCATCATCTTCAGTGTGATGGTTCAAGGATGTGGTGTGCCACTCATGTGGGTAAATAGCGTTTATCACTCCTTCATTCTGAAACCCTTGTCCTTTGTTCCACTCGGTGAGTGAATTTGTTTGAGCCTGTAATCACCCAGGCTCATTTACTGACCTGTAGTAACTGACCACCCACTACATTACAGATGCTGGGCTGGGTTCTGGGGATACTAAGATAGAGAACCTGATCTTTCCATTCAGACAGCTTGGGCATGTCTCTGGCTTTCCTGACATTATAGCAGTGTGGAAATGACACTGGGGCATCTGAGCCAGAAGTGGAAAAAGAGTCATCATATTCCTGGAGCATGTCTTATTTTGGGGCGACTGAAAAGTAAGTTATAGACTCAGCTACCAAATGGTTGACAGAAACTTCTCTTTTGATCTAAATGTTTCCATCTTAAATGGACATGACCATTGGGGTTGGGTAACTCCTTGGACACCTTTTTGATTTGTTTAGATCTATAGCCATGCCAGGTATGTGTCATCATCTCCGTTTTACCTATTAGGAACCCGAGGTTTAGAGAAATTGTATTAGATTCCTGTGGCTGCTGTAACAAATTATCATTAACTGGGCAGCTTAAAATGACAGAAACTCATTCTGCTACGGTTTTAGAGGCCCGGAGTCTGAAGTCTGGGCCTTGGTAGGGTTATGTTCCCTCTGGAGGTGCTAGGGGAGAATCCGTTCTTCACCTCTTCCAGCTTTTGGTGGCTGTTGGTGTCCCTTAACTTGTGACTGCATCATTCTCATTCTCATTCTCATCATTCTCACACTGCCTTCTTTTCCTCTGTCTGTGTGTCTGTTCTATAAAAATACATGTGACTTCATCGAGGGCCTACATGGATAACCCTGGATTTTCTCCTCAACTCAAAATCATTAATTTAATTACATCTGCAAAGACCCTTTTCACTTGTAAGGTAACATTCACAGGTTCTCAGGATTTGACAGGGATGTCTTCTTGGGAGACATTTTTCTGCCTACCACAGAAGTTAAGCCTTGGCTCAGCGGTATGAATCTAGCGGAGATGGGATTTGAACACAGCCAAGTCTGATTTAGAATCCACTCTCCTCAACCTGTACACTGACCCTTTGGAAACCATGTGGGCATTCAAGTGATGATGAGGTTTTCAAGGCAGTTATATAAGTAGTTTCCACCCAGACAGCTAGCATGAAGAACTAGGGTGCAGTTTTTGTTGACCGAAGTGTTTTATTACCATGTTCCTCCTGGCTCATTCAACAGGGATCAGCCAGTATTTATCGAGTATCGGAGCTGGTGCAGGCTCTGTGCTGGTGTGGAGACTCAGCAGTGAGCCACCGCTCCTTCCTTCTAAGCTCACCGTCCGGGGGCGGGGGGTGCGGAGATGGATACGCAGCAACACACAAATGAATGGGCGATCACAAACTAAGAAGGAAAAGGAGACACAGAGCAAGGAAAGCTGACCCAGGCTGGGTGTGAGGAGAACTTTTCCCTGAGGAAGTGATGTTTGAGCCCAGGTTTGAAAGCTGAGTAGGCAGCAGGGAAAAACATTCCGGAAAGATGGAATGGCATATGTAAAGGCCCTGTGACAGGAGAGTTAGTCAGCTTTTTAGGAATTGAAGTCAGGCTGCAGCACCAAGTGAGGCAGCCTTGTCAATATGAACATTTGTTTCTATGTGTCGTGACTGGATGTGGAGGAAGATTCAGTCAATTCTCTTACATTGCCAAGTTCTTTGAGGGCAGGGGGTGTGTTTTTTTGCATCTCTGGATGCTCTGGCCCAGCATGGTGTCTGCTGTAGGGTACACGCTCAATGCCGTGCTTGTTGGTTGACTTAATGAGCCAGTGAAATAGCCATAGTCCTGCTTTTGAGACATTCTTCTTCTAAGCCAGGGGGTCAGAGGATAGCCGGGGATGCCGTGGCCATTGCTTACTTCCACACGATTGTCCCCTGTGAGCAAAGGGCTGATGAGGGAGCCGGCAGTCAATGCCTTTGTGCGCATGGTTGTGAAAAAATCTGCTAAGGCCACTAGCCTGAGGAGAGAAAGCTGAGAAAATGAAACCCCGAACAGCTTCCTCAGCTCTCTACACCAGGGGGTCCAACCTTTTGGCATTTCTGGGCCACACTGGAAGAAGAAGAGTTGTTTTGAGCCACACGTTAAATACACTAACACTAACGAAAACTGATGAGCAAAAAAAAAGGTTTTAAGTAAATTTATGATTTTGTGCTGGGCCGCAGTCATAGCCATCCTGGGCTGCACGTGGCCCGAGGGCCGCAATTCATCCCTGGCACTGACATCAGTGACTGTGTCTTGAGACCATGGCAGCAGCGCCCCGTTGACTCTGCCATTTCCTACGAGGGGAAGGAGAATCAGAGGCTTTTCTGCCAGTTGACCTTGATTTTTGTGGCTTCATTTTTAGGGCACAGCACCAGAAAAGGGCTAGTGTTGGGCCTTGAAGGAGCAGACAGGCCCTGAGGAAGGTTTTCCCGTCTTGCCCTCTGAGAGTGCTACCTTGTGCACCACCGGCGGACTGGGCTGCCTCCTGTTGGAGGGGCTGAGGGTGATGCACATAGTCTTTATAAACATTCATTTAGCTTCTGCATCTGAGAGTGAGCAAATTTTATTTCTATGCAAAACCCATTCAAAAGGACAAGGTCTTGGATATTGCCTTAGAACTCATGCACTGAGAGTTTTCACTGGGATGAATCCTGGCTGGTTGTTTTAGTCACATACATGCCGTGGAGATTTCACAGGCAAGGAGGTGCAGGCCCTCAGAGGCCACCATTCCAGACGGAAAGCTCTCAGGGCTGATGGATTGTGGCCTGGACAGTGCCAACCACGTGCAGTGGTGTCAAGTCAGAGATGAGTATTATTTTTTAAATGTACTCCCAAAAGAGAAATTCTAGGCCAACCCAAGACCCTTGTCCTTCTGCGACTATCTTTACTCCACCCTTTCCTTACTTTTCCCTCCTCCTTCTCTCTTCTCTTTATTCTTGAGATGGGATGCGGCACTAAAAATGGACAGTGAATCAGGAGAGTCCTGGACTGGGATCCGGCGCTGAGTAGCTGTGCCACCTAGGACATGTCACAGAACCTCTGTCTCCTCACATGGAGCATGGAGCCCTGGACTCTCCGAGGACCCTTGAAGAGCCCACTTCACATCCCTCTTGCCTCTCTGTCTGCAAGTCAGTCCCTACCCGCAAGACCCTTGTCTTCTCTTTCCAGTCATATTCTACACGTACATCCCTTTTCTCCTCTCCCCTCTCTCTTCCTCGTTCTTTTGGGGAGCGGAGGATTACGAGTCAGGTTTGGTGTTTATCCTCTTTCGGACAATAAGGGAGAGCTCTGTAAGCCCCAGTTGATAAGAGATCAGGCAGATTCTGTGAACAAGGGTTTGCACTACTTTGATTAGGACATCTTCTCTGTGATGTCACAGGCTGAGGAGAAGCCAGGGACTGCCAGAACGTGCCAGTTCATGATATAAAAAGGAATCGGGAAGAGAGGGACCACATAAGGCATCTCTTGCCCTTTCTTATCTGCATTTTCATTTGTTTCCTTGTCAGGGGCACAGTCCCCCTGGCCCTTTCTCGGAGGGAGGCCCAGAGATTCCCCAGCCAGTTCTCCTCACAGAGCTCCACCTTCTCCCCCAACAGCGGCAATGTTGGGTAAACTCACAGGAGACTGTGTTCCTCCTTTCATCTGTTCTCCCAGATTATACCCTCTTTCCACTTTGTTTTACAAAGACAAGACCACCTTAGAACATGGCTTCTTCCAAAAGACCGTTTGGCAGCTTTTTCCCAAGCCTGAGGGGCGACTGAGAAGTGGTTTCTTCTTTTTCCTAATACAGGTATTAAGCTGACTTAATATTCACTTACTCTGAAAAATCCCACTTCACAGAAACATTTTTTAACACGAGCCAAAGCATTTCTTCCTAATTCAGCACAATTGCGCCTGGTTTATATCCATTGATGTTAAATGATTTCCCGTTTAATATCAATTGGAAATGGCTGATTTCCTACCCCAAACAGTACTTAATGTCAATTATGGCAGGCAGGGCAGAGCCGTTTTTCAATTAACTACACCACTCCATTTTGTTTGCCGGCAAGTGGTGCAAAATACACGCACACAGAGCCACTTTGTGGAACAGTGACAGAGGACTCAGTGTTGATTTTCCTCCGCGTTCCTGACCACTGGTTTGGCAGGTGTTTGTGGTGCGGGGTGGGTGTGGGGTGGGTGGGTAGAGGGGGTCACCTTTTCTATTTTCCCCAGGGTCCAGTCATGGTTTAATGGGAACCTGTCCTTCCTTCAGAGACCCCTCTGGTGTGTTGATTACCAGAACTTGTTTGGGAAAGTACAACGCTTAGCTTTAAATAGTCTTGCTAGAACAGAATTCACAGAAATGTGGAAGGGGTATGGATTAATAGAAAGAATGTGACTGTCACGTGATTCTCTAGTAATTCTCAGAGAGTCTGGGCGTGGTTGCCGTGTAAGGCTGAGTATGGCAGCTCACATTTATTGAGTACCTGCTACTCTGGGTCGGCGATGTTGTTAGTTTGAATCCTGTCAAGGACTTGTAAGAGATAGTTTATACCTGTTTCATAGATGTCCATATCTGAGGCCCATAGGTTTGTCTAATGCCATTGAGCTAGCTATTCAGTGGTTGAAGCTGGAGTTCAAATCCAGGGCTGACTGACTCTATCTCATGGACCAGTCTTCCATTCTAGTGAGACAAATGGCATCCGGTGGTTTCTCTTTTCCTCGGTCTAGGACCCAAAGCTTTACACAGTCTTCCCTCATGCTGCCTTATGTTTCCCTACCTCTCTCTGTGTGGAAGCCTTTCCTCACACTTCTGCCTGTGCTAATTCCACATGTCTCAGAGATTAGCTTGAATTGTCTATGAAATGTTTCTTGACTGTGCTGGTCACCTCGGGCACTTCACTCAGAACTTTTCCAGCATTTCTGCACTAAGATCTTTGCTAATATTGTGCACATATGGCTGCAGAAAAGTTTCTTAGGAGCAAAAACCATTTGGGTGAGGGGACTCATAGATCTGAGCTGAAATCCAGTTCCGTCATTTTCCTACCTAACTCCTTCTGCACGCAACAAAGATGTATCAAGTGCCTACTGTGTCCAGGCATTATGCTGGGAGCTGTTGATACCAAGGAGCCTGTACACCAGTGGAGTGAACTGGAAGGACACTGAAGAGACACTGAAGGGGCAGCTTCACTGGAGTGTGAGAGTTACTATGGGGTTGCCCAAGACAGAGGTACTTAGCTCAGTGGTGGGGGAGGTAGAGGAATCAGAGAAGCTTCTTTGCATTGGGCATCTGAACTGAGTTTGGAGGCTATAGTTAAGCAATAATAGGACAGGTCAGAGAGGGATGGGCATCTGAGGGAATGTTTTAGCATAGGAGTCACAGCTGCTTGGGTGTTGATATCACTGGACCTGGCAGGTTTTTGAAACTCTTAAGGCTCAGTCTTTCACCTACACATTTGTCATTGGGATGATGTAAGGATCAATAACAGCATACTTTCACTGAGTCCTTACTCTGAGCCTTGTATGGTTATAAGTGCTTTATTTGTATTAACTCATTGAATCTTCCTAGTGATTTTATGAGGTAGGTTAGCAGTGTGCTCATTTTACAGATGAGGAAACTGAGTCACTAAGAGTTTAATGAACTTGTCCAAAGTAACCAAGCTGGTGAGAGGTAGGGCTAGAATTCAGAGCTGGTGGTCTAGCTCCCAAAGCTAACCTCTTAGCCATTAGTCTATGCTGTTTCTTCAGTGAACAGCTGCAAATGAATCAGAGTGCAATCCTGAGTAAAGCAATCGCTCCATTAATAGTTATTGCCTTGATTTCTTTATTTTTACATTTAAAAAATCCTTTTTCTTTGGAAAGATAGGTTCTCTCCTCTTTAGAACATCACTTTCTTGGGTGTAGGACTGTGCTAACTACATGGTGATCACCTCTCCCTCCACTTTGGGACCTACTTCATTGGTGTGCAAATAGAGAACATATGAAATAGGACACAGAGATAAGTGCTTGTGCAGAAGAAGGTTGCCAGCCAGATTAAGAAAAAGTGAAGCTTCAGACTTAAAAGGCTTATTAGGCATCAGGAATGCAGAGGATTTCTTGTCTTAGTATTACCAAGTGGGTGGACACTCTTTTCTTAGCTACTCTTTCTAAGATGGCTCAGAAATGAGCTTTTGCGGGCCAGGGTATGTCCTCTTGAGCTCTCAGAATCCAAAATAACTCATGTATTTTGAGGTGGTTTGAGTGTCATACTGGCTATTTCCAGTTTTTCATCCTGACCAATTTATTTGGAGGATCTATCAGATACTAGTGCGGGGGTTGATCCCATTAGTTGAAAAATACAATATATTATCCAAGTGGAGCTCTGACCAGCACTTAAAGATGTACTGTATTTTGCCGTGTATGATGCACACTCAAATTTTTGGCCCAAAATTTCAGGAAAAAATTCTTTCATTTTAATTTTTTAATTCAATCACTTATTCATTCATATTTAAAAACAAAACTGATTATCATATACCAGGGTATTATTTTGCATATAGATATTATTATTGCTTTCTAGAGTTATACTTTTAATACATATGCATAAATAAAACAATTAAAACATTTATATAGATACAGAATTAGTACTACCCATATATAATATAAATCCTTATTTTTTCCTCAAAAATTTTGGCAAAAAAATGCACATTATACATGGCAAAATGTGGTACATTTTACTTTTTTCCCCTTCCCATGTCTTCCATTGACCTACATAAGACATTATGTATATCACACGTTTCTGAGATATTCAGGTTTGTGTAAAAATCTATGGGATTATTCAGTAGGACTGTTTGATGGGAATTTGGATTTTCTTTGAAATTCTTGTAGTCATAGGTTAATTTACATTTTTAAAACTTAAGGTGGAGAAGTCAAAGAACTTACCTGCATAATCTATGGCCATGAACTAAGTGTGGGGGGGATTGCTGGAGGGAAGGAGGGCACTAGGCAGAGGGGGACAGAGAGGGAAAAACTGGGACAACTGTAATAGCATAATCAATAAAATGTACTCTAAAAATTATTTTAAAAAATAAAATCTATTAAAAAACCTAAGGTAATTAAAGTGATTCATACATTCTAGTTATGTTTTATTTTACTATATGTTTTTGAGTTTTTAGGATCAACTTTGAACATTTTAAAAGGGAAGGAGAATAAAAGAGAATGGACATAGGGAGGAGAGGGGACTCAAGACCTCTCAATAAGTGATGGAGTCAGCATATTATTGTTTTTAAAAGAATGGTACCAGTATAACTCGTCTGCAGTAATTTCTAGCCTAGACAGACAAAGAGAGTTCTGCTATTTGACATTAGACAGTATTTATGAGCATTATCCCATCCATCCTTGCAGTACCTCAGCATGTCATGAGAATAAATATCTTCTTGAATTCAGGCTGGCTCAAGGTCGGTGCTCAGAAGCCAGACCTTTGGACTCCTTTTTACTACACATCTGACTCCCAGTGGTTGTCCTGTGCCTTGATTGAAAGCTTCCTTCTTGACGGTGGGGCTTTCAGAGTTGCAAAGAATGGACAAGAAGAGGTTTGTGAAGAAATGAGAAGTTTATAAAGAATGCCCACTACATGCCCAGTACTGTGCCAGGCAGATTTTAAACACCTTCGTAATTGCTCAAAGGAAGCCCAGTTCTCCATACCTTATGCGCCTGCCCTTTGGTGTATGTAGTCTTTACAATAGTAGGTGGTGATTATGCCAGAGCATCCCAGGCCTTGACAAACAGAAACAGGTATTTTGCACAATCTGGGGCATCAAGCCCACACTATCATATCCACCTTACGGATATGGTGGAAATATGATCTCAAGGTCCCTAAGCAGAAATGCTTGACATTTGCTTCAGGTCTCTCCTTGGTGCTTTTAATTTTTCACCTCCAAGGGTATCTAATCCAGCTGCTAATTAAGGGACACACAGAGGCAGCAGATGAGAAGTGTGACTTTTATTTTTCCTTTCAAAGCGATTTAAAACCTTGGAAGGTACACAAATGTAGTCCTATTATTCAAGTTAATTTATAGTCCTTCCCCTGTCCACCACAAGGAATTTATGAACCTGGAAGAGCTGGAAGTCCCTTGGCAAAGTAAACAAACTGTAACTCAGGGTTGCGTACTTCCAAGGAGCCTCTTTCCTCAGGTTTTATTCTCACACCAGAGGTGAAAAGATGGTTTGGTGAGCCATACTGTGTCTCATCGGGAGAGCCCAGAGCCTGCCTGCACACTGCAGGGGGAGAGGGGCTGACTAGGCAGCTGTCTGTGGGTTAACGAAGAGTAGCTGCCATTGTCCTGGTGACAGTGATGAGGACAGTAAGGGCTGGCATTTACTGAGATGTCACCATGAGTCAGGTACCACCCTGTGCATTTCAGCCTGACCACAGCTCTTTAAAATAGATACTGTTATTATCTCCATTTTACAAATGAGGAAACTGAGGCTTTTTAGATGTTTGGGTATTTTTTTGTCAGATGCAAAGTCAGAATGTAACTTACACAATTTGTCTACAGATGGGGGTTCAGTGTCGAATGGACTCTGGGGTGGGGAGGATGGCGTTGGATAGTGTTTTCTCTTAGGGGGAGATTTCTCCTTCTCTCTTTTTCTCCCCCATCTCCCCTAGACAGTGACACTGGACTGAGAGTCAGGAGGTTGGTGTTCCAGTCTAAGCCCTAGAAGGTGCTGCCACCTGATCTGGGACAAATTCCTCCCCCTCTTCTGGTCCCAGTTTCCTTATTGATAAAATGAGAAGGACACATAGGAAGCTGATGTCTGGGGCCCGTGGCTCTCAGTTTCAATGGCTTCAGGATTCTATGAACCAAGACGATCGATCTTTGCCTTTCAACCCCTCCCTCCTCCACCCTTGTGTGTGGGTCAGCGATGCTTCTCTTGGATGTGCAAGGCACTGAAAAGAAAGAAAGTTGTTTTTTTTTTTATGTGCTGTATACCAGACGACCTTGACGTGATGGACTGTGGGATCCGGTGACACTGCACACTCAGTACTATTCAACACTTTGCCTGAAAGGGAGGAAGGAATGGATTTATTGACTTGCGACTTTGACTCGGGCCCGTGTATCAGGCCTGTTATTATGTGGAATGATTAGGCTGTAGTGGCAGGGACAAGTTAAACTAGAACAACAAAAGACCTCCTTAACCTTTACCTGGACACGAGGCCATTCATAATGACTTCTATAGTTTGGAAAACCAAGTCTCTTCTGGAGTACCCAATACTTTTGCAGCCCCAGCAAATGAGCAGGAAAGAGGAAGATGGATGGGTGAGGGGGATGAAATGTAATCCAGTTCTGCATAGTCCTGTTTAGAATGCTGAGTTCAGGTCCACGTCAAAAAACAGCAATGGCTTAGAGATCATTATCATTTTTTTGGCTTGAACAGGAATTTGAAACCAAATACAATGGTTGCTCACTGAGAAAACTTCCAGCTATTTGTTATCCACCAGAGCAAACTGTGCTGTTTCTGAAAGGTATTTTCCCTCTTGAAGGAACCACATGCCTTCTATTAATGTGAAAGGAACTGGATACATAGAGCTTTCACACACACACACCCACAATATCAAACACAAGGTCTCCTTGAAAAGCTAAAGTATCTGCAACCATCTCAGACTTCTCTCACTTCTGAAAAAAGCTCTCCCCTTCTAGCTCAGCTCCCTGGCTCAGCCAGATGAGCCGTATCTTTTGGTGGAATGGCTACAACATCAACCGTTTACAATACTGGGTAGATGGGGTTCTAGTCGGACACCTTTTTATAAATACTGAGTTTTAACAGAGCCAGAAAGGACAGAAGAATCAGAGAGTCAGAGTATTAAATTTGAAGAGACTCTATCAATCACCTGACCCAAGGGTAAACAGACTTTTTCTTTAAAGTCCAGATGGTAAATACTTAAGGCTTTGCAGGCTGGTCAGTCTTTGTCACAAATACTGAAGTCTGCTGTCAAAGCAAGAAAGCAGCCACAGACAATACATAAACAAGTGCGTGTGCCTGTGTTCCATAAACTTGACTTAGGAAAATAAGTGACAAGCCAGATTTGGTCCACAGGCTATAGTTTGCTGACCCCAGTCTAACCTATTGATCAGACGATACGGACTGAAGCCAGGAGGTGCGAAGAGGCTGATCCCGGGGCCAACTCAGCCAGCTGGCCATGGAGATAGGCCTGGAAATTTGTGGAGGGGGGACCAGATGCTTAATTCCAGGGTCCCTGGTCTGGAGGCTTCCTTTAATTATGTGGTCTTAGTCCACTTGAACTTGTTAATATTCTAAAGTAATTGGTTGTAAAAAATAATTTTTAAGGTACAATGTGGAAGCCATGCTTGGTTAATGTCAAAGTCATGGCTGGGGGTGAGCTGATATGTGTGTGTGTGTGTATGCTGGTGACCTTGATACCAAACACTTGCTCACGTACATCATCCAAGTAGGGTCTGACCACATCCATGGATTTACGTGGGCCCGTGGGCAGAAATAGAAATCCTTTCCGTCACTGGGGCTCAGACTTAGGCAAACATGCATGGGAGAACTTGGGAGGGGGGTTAGTACAACAGATATGAGATTACAGTGGGGCTTTAAGAGGAACACATGAGTGTGCACCCATGTGCGTGTGCACACACACATTGAGGAAGTGTAGAAGTGGCCCAACTTAACCTATTTGGTGAAGGATGGTGCAAACATGTTCTTGCTATTACACAGAAAAGATTTTCTTCTACTACACCCACTCCTCTGTGGTACGACAGGACTCTGTAGTACCTAATCTTGCAGAACCTATGGTGTTATTTTAGAGACTGCCCTTTGAAGCTGGCCAACTTGTCCGATTGCTTTAGGGTGAAATTTGAGGAAGTGTTTCTCCCCATCTTTAAAAATGTACAGAAAAGTTGGAAGAATTATACAATGACCATGAGGTTTCAACAACAGTTGCTTGGTCTATGTGTAAATATCTAATCACACGCATATTGATATACACACGTACATCCACACACAGGTACTGAACCATTTGAAATTACGTTGCAGGCATCATGACACTTCACCTAAATCCTTCAGAATCTATTTCCTAAAATGGAAACATTCTTCTAAATAACCATATTACCATTACTCTACCTAAGAATAAATTTTGAAGTCTCTGAGATGTCACTTACAAGTAGTTAAATTTCGGTACCAGGTTGCAATCAAGGTTTACACATTACATTTGCTTGTAACATTTACTTAGATTCCTTTAATTTACAAGAGTCCAACAGCACCCCTACGTTTTTTTAAAAATAAAGATTTTCTTTTGAAGATAAGAGGACAGCTGTCTTATAGAATACCCTCCTCATCTGAATTTGCTTGATCAATTTCTCTTGGTGTCATTTGATTTGTTCCTCTGTGGCCTGTTATTTCCTAGAACTGAAGTTAGCACTAAAGGCCTCTCAGGATTCCCATCAGGCCTTGATGTCTAGAGTGCTTTACAGGAGGCTCTATGTGCTTGACATTGCTTCTCACCAGGGTGCAGATGCGTCAGGACATCCCTCTGTCTTTGTTCTCAGGTTTGATCATTTGGCTAAGGTGGTGAGCATAATCACTCTCCAAAGTAGGTTTGTTTTTCCCCTTTAGATGATATCTTGAAATCTTGTAACTATCTTGTTCCTCACAAACCTCTATCTCACCGTTTTGGCAAATAAAAATATAGATGCCCGGTTAAATTTGAATTTCAAATAAACAATGAATAAAATTTTTTGTATGACATTGTCCCAAATAATGCATGGGGAGGCGTATGTATACTAAAAATGTTGCTGTTGTTTGTCTGAAATTCAAATAAAACTGGGCATCCTGTATCTCATCTGACAAACCTGGGCTCTAAGAACTTCAGCTGGGGTGTACTGAGCGTGGGATGTTGCAGAAAAGGAGGAGAGAGGGAAAGATACCACATGCTGAAGACAGACTACATAGATGTCGTGAGACACCTAAAGACAAGTTCGTGCCTAAAGGTTTGGGGAAATGCGCTTGGAGATGATGAAGATGCAATCGCAGAGGATTGGGCTGGCCACAGTGACACGTGAAGGGGCTCTGAAAGGATGCTCCATTCATGCAGTGCGTGCTCTTCTGATTCCTACTGTATCGAGCCCCCGGGCGGGCTGTAGTTTAAGAGGGAGTAGTGTTCTAATGGTTATTTCTCTATTTCTTTCATGGATTTTGAACAGTGAAGCTTGGAGTCTAGGGAAATGGTGTGGATCAGTGTTTCTCTAACATCAATGTTTATACAAGTCATCTGAGGACCTCGTGAAAATGCAGTAGGTCTGGGTTGGGCCTGAGATTCTGATTTTCTGACAAGCTTCTGCTTGATGCTGACTTCTCACATGGTCTTCCACCTTTCTAACTTAGTGGATGAGTGAGTGGTGTTGGAGCCAAAGACACCTGGTTTCAGGTCTTCACTTTGCAATTTTCCATCTTCGTGTCCTTGGGAAAGTTACACAATCGTCCTAAACTTCAGTTTCCTCTTCTGTAAAATAATATGAGTTATATTGAGCAAATAGGGTTGATACAAGGATTAAGTCAAATAGTGGCCACAAAGTGCTCGTGATGATAGCTTAGTATGTTATGAGATATACAACACATATTTGCTATTTTTATTACTGTGAACATTAACCATATATGCAAAAGAGTAGATATCTCCAAGCTCATGTATTTTACTCTCTTGGAGTAGAGAGCCACCCCCGATTCAACATGATTTATTACACAATATACAAAGTGCAACAAACAAAGGGGGCAGCTGTCTTCTTATTCAGAGTAGTATATTGCTTCCTAGAAAAAAAAACCCCACATATTTTCCAGAGGGGACAACTGATTAAGAGCAGTGAGTTCTATGAAGGGAAGAAAGCTGTGAGATGTAGAACTAGTAGCAGCCCTGAGATCTAAAAAGTAGCAGGTGAGGGGGAGGGAGGGCTCAATAAATAATAAGCCAACTGGAATGTACAACAGCATGATGTTATGTAGCGTGAGGGACAAACAGCCTTACCTTGTTGTATAGCAATACTCAAATCCAGTGTCCTACAGAAAATTAGAGTTAACGTAGCAGGGGATGATACATGAGGACCGTGGAAATTCATTAGAAATAAATGACACTCTACTCTTTTAAAAGATTTTATTTATTTATCTTTAGAGGAGGAAGGGAAGGAGAGATGGAGAGAAATATCAATGTATGGTTGCCTCTTGTGTGTCCCCTGCTGGGAACTGGCCTGCAACCCCGGCATGTGCCCTGACTGGGAATAGAACTGCGATCCCCTAGCTCTCAGGCCTGCACTCAATCCACTGAGCTACACCAGCAGGGCGACACTCTACTTTTGATTCCACACAGTAAAGGTTTGCTTTCTTGGAGTTTTTGGATGACTTCTTTGATTGTATAGTGATGGTAATGTGGCCAGACCATGAGAGATTTAAGACCTAGAATCAGAGTTGTGAGTTTGGGAGGGCCTGTGCATGTGTACGTCTGACTGTACCTGAGATTTTAAGCCAGACAGATTTGAATCTCTGTCCCAGGTGCTACAGAGTAGTGGCCAAGAGAACTAGTTCCAGAGTCAGATTTCCTGGATTACAACCACTTATTAGCCATGTGACCTTGGGCTAATTATTTATCCTCGCTGTGCCTCACTTCTCTCATCTGTAAAATGGGGATAAGAATCACAATATTTTTCTCATGGCATTATTGTGAAGTTTAGTTAAAACTACATAAAGTACATAACATAGTACTCAATAAAATAGTAGCTCAGTGAATAACATCATTACTGATTCCTCAAATATTAGGTAAATGAGACTTGATTCTTTTTTTGTGTGTCCAACCATGAAAACATAATATTATCTTTTGGGGGTATGTCTTTATAAACAGCCATGAGATAGTATCTTGCCCCTTGTTTAAGCTGCATGTCAGGGCATGTAGCAATTTGAGCTGAAGAGGTCTGCTTGGTTGAAGTTGAGGCAGGAGTGGGGAGATTGTGGTGGAGGGGTGCTTGCAAGGCCTGAGCAAGAAGTGTGGCGACATCATGGTACGTGAAGCCAGATGAAGCACTGAAAGGACTCATCAGGTCACCTGATTCAGAAGGTTGAGACTGAGACCACCTAGCTGATGGTTGTGATGAAATGGGAGGAATTGACCCTACATGGGTTGGAAAAGGGTCAGGTAGGCTGGGATGTGCTGGTGAACACAGACCAAGACTTTAGTGCCAGCTATGGTTAGGCCAGCTGTCCCTCCAATTACACAAACCTTAACCCTAGAGAGCTCATCTTGACAACCCTACACCCCCACAGCTGATCCAGAGACGTCTGCTCCCAATTTGCTTTCACTCCCCTTCCATCTCCACCCCTGGCACCACCCTTCGCCAAGCCATATCGTCTTTCCCTTGGACTATAACAGACTCCAAACAGATCCCTCTGCTTCCATGCTGCCTTCCTTCCTTTCTCTTCTTCACCTACAGTCAGAGGGACTTTTTCTAAAAATCAATGATTAGAGGTACCCTGTAAAAACATTTCATGGTTCTTGGGACAAAATCACAATTCCTAAAGAGTGTGGTCAAACTCCCATGGACTCATCTGCAGCCCTGTCTTCTTCCAGGAGCCCTGTCATGCTGTGTCCCGGCAATGCTGGCCTTCCTTCAGCCCTACCACTCGCCACAGTGCACCCTGCTCTTGGGGCTGCAGTTGCCTCTGCCTGGAGCACCCTTCCCTCCTTTTCTCTACTCAACAGCTTCTTATCCTCCCACTCAGAAGCCAAGCAGTGATATTGTCCTGGATCTCCCTGATCAGGTCAACCCTGCCTTCCCATTGTAGGCCATCAGAGAACACCACGAGTTTCTCCTTTTTTCACACAGTTAAAATTACACATTTATTTGCAATTAATAATTAATAAGCTCCATTAAGGCAAGAATCATGTTTGGTTTTACTCAGTGGTATGTCTCTAAAGCAGAGCATGATGTTTACCCTAAACTAGGTCTTTGATAAGTGTTGGTTGACAGAGTAAATGCATGTATGAATGAATGGGTGCAGTGATGAATAAGCAGAGACTCAGGCAGAATCAGGGTATGGGATTATGTGACAATATAGATTCATCAGGTGGCATTGACACCTAAATCATTTTACCAGGACATGACTCAGATCTCCCTTGACTGGTCTCATTCCTAGAGTTGACCTTTTAGGCCACGAGGGGTCTTCACTCGCATAAAGGTCAGGAATGCAGAGGCTGCATCTGGTTGGTTCATCTCCATCCTCAACTCAGTGTGTGGCATGTGGTGGACACCTAATCCTTTTTTTTCTTTTGCCTAATGAATGAATGAATCACCGCTCAGGAAGGAATAATGCTCCCACTTTCTCGTGTTATCTGTAATTTTACTGTTAGGCAGTTGGGCTGGGATGTCTGGTTTCTATTGGGGTTGGTATGGCTGATGCCTCTGACTATGGCTTTGAGCTGCCTTTCCTTGGGGAAGGGTTCTGAACACTGTACCTTCGTGTTTTATGGTATTCACCACCTGACATTTGGCTATATTGTGATGTTCCAAAACCAAGCTCTCTCAGTCTGGGGTGAGTTTTTTTTTTTTTTTAAGATTTTATGTATTTATTTTAGAGAGAGGGTAAGGGAGGGAGAGACAGAGGAAGAGAAACATCAGCTGGTTGCCTCTTGTAAGCCCCCAACCAGGGACCTTTCACTCAACCCAGGCATGTGCCCTGACTGGGAATCAATCCAGTGACCTTTTCACCTGTGGGACAACACCCAGCCCACTGAGTCACACCAGTCAGGGCTAGGATGACTTCAGACCAAGGCTGTTGTCATTCCCCTAGGACACTAAGCTGGGTCAGGAATCCTACTTCTCTGTCCTCGGCCTGGGAGTACCTCTGTTTCCTCAGTCCTGAGGAAATGACTTTTCCGGAAAGGATAGACCCAGGCCCCAGTTTCTTGGCAGCCAGAACTGGAGGTAGAATGTAAGCTGAGCCTCATCCTTTCTGCCTGCACTTTACAAATATCTCATTCTTTATTTCCCTCCAACAACATGCGATGACCCTTTGGCGAGTCCTTAGTGCTAAATTTCTTTTTTATGGAGGCAGCAGTAAAAACTCCAGGGCCTCCAATAGGCCTTGCTGGGATGCAGAGCGGATGTAAATCACTCGAGCATTGGCCGGATTCGGTTGACAGATTTCTAGGTTCAATGAAACTTTCCTTTCCCAAATAAATCAAATTCTGGCCTATGACCATCTAAGCTGGGAACGCTTCTGAAGTGTCTGAAGTGAGGCTGAGCTTGGAGGTTGTCCTGCTTGGGTGACGGGCATGGATTTTGTAGTGAGCGTGGAGGAAAACTCACCATGCCGACTTTTGCACTTTCCCTCTTGCTTGAGGCTTTTCGAACTTTTTACCATTGTTGCCTTAAAGAAAATGGATGCAAAGCACATACAAAGGAAATGCAGCAGGCCTTGGAATAAGGATTCAGAGTTGAACCCAGGCTTTGGTGGTGGAGACATTTTTATCTGAAAAGAAGTGTGTGCATGTGTGTGTGTGTGTGCATGTGCATGCACAGTGAATGTTCTCCACAGCCACAAAGAACAGCTGTGTCTGGGTCCTTATAAGGGATTTGTGTGGGGAATGGTATTGAGAAGACTGGCTTTTGAGAACACTTGGAATTTTAGGGTTGCCCCCAAAGTGTCATTTATCTTGCTGCGACTCAAATAAACCTGATGGTTAGACAGGGGTATCAAACCTATTGTCACCGGGGGCCACATTGCCTCGTGGTTGCCTTCAAAGGGCCGAATGTAATTTTAAAACTTTATAAATGTAACTACTTCTTAACTAGGGGCAAGGAGATTGATGCTGCCGCTGGGTAGAAACAAGGTGTCAGGTCGGATAAAACAAGGTGGAGGGCGGGATTTGGCCCTTGGGCCTTGTGTTTGCTACCTGTAGGTTAGAGGGACTTGCCTTTTGCTTTTGGACTCAGTTTTATCATTTCAAATGGCATATTTTTCCCCATCATAAGCTTAGTGCCCATAAGCTTGTTTACTATAGGAGTCCCAAACACAGACATAAAGGGACACAACGTGTCCAGAATGGGTAATCGAGCAAGTCACTCACCCCACCTTTTACCTATGGGGGAGCCATCAGGAGTGGAAATGTGCAGCTTCTCCGAATCCAGATATAAGTCAGGTGGGGGACTCACTGACACTCACTAATGGCCCAGTTATCACAGAATAGCACAGTGCCATTAACAACTGATTATACACATTATTGGATAGCTCACAGCTAATGGGACCTGTCACAAGATCTCAGAAGACTAGGCTTATGATCTGTTGATAAATAGGTGCGTGGTACACGTGGGTCAGTCATTTCCTTGTTAAGAAGAAAGGAGGAAATGAAGTGACAGCCTCGGCAGTTTCACGTAGACCGAGGCTATGTGTCTGCCTGGAGGTTGGTGTCAGGACACAAGGCCTGGGGTGTGCTGAGGAGCAGTGGGATGTGTCTCCATTCCTGTCCTGCAAGTATAAAGGGTGGCTTTATGCGAGGTGATGCCATGGGGATTTAGAAAGTACTTCAGAACTTCAACATTCCAAGGGAAGTTGTCCCCCTCCTAACAGTCCCCTTGGAAAGCCAGGAAGTAGCCTTTGTTTTCATATTTTCACTGTGGGTTTTTTTTTGGGGGGGGCGGGGGAGATATTTTTTTCGAGTGTGCTCCATTGTGTCAAATCTTTGTAGGAGTCATTTGCAAATGTGAAATAGACAGGTACAGGAAGATCACTGCAGACGAGTACTGTGTAGTTCAAACAATGAATGAGGACCACTTCCCATCGTGATACAATTATCCAGGACGATAGTGAAGTAGATCTGAACTTTAGACCACAAATACAGGTGGGCAACATTATTTTATGTAAATCACGTTATATCTGTGTTAGCTCAGAAAAGAGATTTAATCTCATCCATTTTGAGGACATTCTCGGGGCCCTCTGGTATCACTCTACCCTGGGTATTGTTCAGCCCCTAACCTGCATGGGTTCCTGGAAGCCTGGTGAATGCAATGCTTCCTCAGCAACACATTTTGCCAAAGCCGGGAGTCCTTTTGTCTCGGGCCAGCCTCCTGAGGTGCATGATGCCAATTGTCCATGAGGGGTCCTGTCACCTCCCCAGGGTATTGCAACAGATTTTGGGAGTCCCATTCCCCTCTGGTCCCTCTCAGTCTTGGAAACCCAAAAGCTTTTTTTTTGTTTGTTTTCTTATGTCTCATGGAGCCCAAACTTTTAGGGGGAAAAAAGGACAGATAGGGACTTCTCTGCAGGCAATTTTTACTTTCAGTTTTTAAAGTCCTCTGCTAAAATAAGGGGACACAAAGAGCCCGGCTGTCTTTGGAAACCAAGCAAGGGGAAATATAGTGAAAACAAAACACATTAGTATGTCATTCCATTATGCTACTGTGATAAAGATGGTGGTGGCAGGGGATGAAGATATTGGCATACTGCTACAGAATTTCAAACCACTACCTTGTGTGATCCCTATGAGAGGTCCATAATACCAGATGGTATGCCAAAAGGAAATGAAGACTCAGAGAGGTTTTGTGAGTTGGCCAAAGCCACACAGCAAGTTAGTTATGAGTTCTCTTTGTTGGTTCAACATAGTTTTCTCTGAAAGAGGCCACTTGTTACCCTTTTTTTGTTTGTTTGTTTGTTTGAAGAGCACCAGACTCAAATCTTCTGGGATAGTGACTGATGCTGACTTAGACAGTCATGGAGAGGTGGGGTCTTGAACACCCAGGGCTGTTATGTTAACAGAAGGAATTCTGAGACTCACCAAACCCTGCAAAATCTGCCTGCTTTCTGGGTAGGCAGGGTGCCTATTAGGTCAGACTGAATTTGACCCCGTACATAGGAGATGGGCTATCCTGCAAAGGAAAGAAAGTTTATTTTGGTGTTATTTTTCTCCTCTGCATCAATCTCCTTAAACTTCTCCTACTCCTTTCCTTGTACCAGGACTGGCTGTTTACTTTATTATTCTGACAGTGAAAATGGTTAAGGGTTGGTCAGAAGAGGCAGAAAAAGATTGTGCTAGAAGGAAAGAGAAATGTTCTATATTTCCAGGGAGACACAGATTTATTTCAGTTTTAGTAGTTCTTATTCAAATTCATACAAAGTAATTAATGAAACCTAGAAGAAGGCCTGTACACAAACACACACACTCTCACACAGAGACACACACAGGCACACCCCTTCCTGGGATTTTTTCACTCTTACTTGAATTATGTTGAGCTGTTTGGTCTATTGGTTCAGTACCCCAAGCCTAGTGCAGTATTGTCATCCCTTGCTTTACAACACAGTCATTATATCCCTAAACCACATTGTGATACACGGTGCCTTCTGTTTACGACTCCCGAAACTCCCACTCCATATATCACCTGCCATAAAACCCATCAAACTGCTGCTACTAAAATGGTGCACAGTGGTCTAAGCAGGAGCCAGGCAAATTGTGTGATACCCTACTGTGGTTAATGAGAGTGAAAATGTGGTTAGGATTTTATTCAGGCGATGTTCATTTGCAGGGCCATTGTAGTGAGATGGCAAAGAAAGATTCTTTTGTTAACTTGAATGACAATATATTTTCTATTGTACGGAGTGGCTCAGTGCAGAGTTTGCCAAGTTATTTGTCAATTGTAAATAAGTCAAACTGTGACCTTGAACGACTAGATTTTTTATTGCTTGGGGGTCTTGAAAACTAATTAATATCCTGAGATTGTGAGATTGAGTATCTGAAACCTGTTGCCAGATTTTAAAGTACAGTAGTGCAATTTGACTCTAATAAAGACAGAAAAGTTAAAACAGAACGCCTCTTTCTGTAGCATAGATACAATTTATTGTGCCTTCTACTTGGGAGATTTAAAAAAAGAAGTTGGAGGACAGGAGAGAGGACATAGAGCCTTTGGAATTTTTTGCATTCTTCTGAAACCTACACGTAGGCAGAAATTTCTTAGTAATGTCTGAACCCCTGAAAGGTATGTAAAGATCTTTATTCAAAAATAATTGGGGCAATTAAACATAGCTCTGTAAATAATGTTAAACATTTGTTCTGTAAATAATGTTAATTCAAAGGAATTCCCACCTCTTCCCACACTGTCTCCCTCTCTCTAACTCAAGAGCCAAACCATTTTGATCCCAGAGAAAGGATCTCTTAAAAATCATTCAATAAACGCAGGTATTTTACTCAAGGAAAATAACATGAACTTCTCTTTTGTTAGTCCACGACTCACCGTGTTGTCTCACAGCTCTTTCTTCCCCTTTAAACAGCTAATTGTGTGGCATGGAGGACATGGACAGCTAATGGTACTGGAAAACTTTGTTCCACAAGCGTCGATCCATTTATGAAAACTCTAAAGAAAAAGTGAACACAGCATATGTATGGCATGTCTGATCTCGTTAACTCGTTAATTCATCATGGAAGCAGAGCTTGTCCCTGGCAGGCTCTTTTCTCTCTATTTTGACCTTCTCCACTGCTCTCCCCAGGATGACGGGGCTGTCCGTGCAGTAGTGTTGTCATCACTGCCAAAGCTCCCGAGCTGGTGTGGACACCCCACCAACCTCCAGCTCTCTACGAAGTGCTTCCTGTATCTCATTCACTTGGCAGACACAAAAAGGCTATGAAGTAGGTTATAGTGTATTTCCCACTTTGTAGGTAAAACAAATATGAGACCCATGGAGATTAAGCAATTTTCCAAAGGTCAAGTGTGTGGTAGGAAGAGGCAGGACGGATCGTGGTCCTCTTTTCTGTACACCTTTCTTCTTCTTCCTTCTGATCACCTTCTCCTGGGTTCTCTCTTCCCCAGCCCTCTTCCCTCCATCCTTTTCTTTCAGGTCTTGTTCTCTTCTGGGGAAAATGCGTGGCCAAGGGGCGAGTTACATAGCCCCTCCCCGCTCCCATGGAAGCATGCGCCTTGATGTCAGTGCAGGGCTCTTGTTTCCTGGAGGTCCCTAGAATGGTGCTGCTCCTGGGAACGTCACGTACCACCGCCTCAGCAGAGCAGCTGTTGGAAGGGAGGCACCAAGCCTGCTTCTCAAGTATTGTGGGTTGGCTGGCCTGCAATGAACAGATTTCCTAAGAGATGCAATGCATGACTCTGTATTCATATCTTGACAATCTTAAACCGAGGAAGGAAGAGGAGTTAATATTGCCAGGAAGGACTAAGTAGGGGCTGAAAAAAGAATCCCATAAAGCTTTCATGGGTGATCAATATATTCTGTGTACTTTCGGGAGGTTCATCTACCCCAATACTACCTCATTGTAAGGCTGAGACAAACCAATCATCCAGGTAAAAACAAAGGGTGGCAGAGGAAGAATATGATTCCCCGTGGGATGGCCGCAGGTTTGGGGGCAGAGCTTTCAGGCTGCACCCTTCTGTGATCTGCTTGACTTCTTTAGGAGAAATCTGATTTCAATTGCATCATATTGTTTTTTAAAAAAATTCCACCCCCAAACAGTACCACAAAAAGGAAATTAAACTATAAAAAGTGCATTAAGGTAAGGGTAAGAATCTAAGTTACTGGCCCAGAAACAAGTCAAATCAAAGGTAAGAATAGAACTCGTGAGTTGCTCTAGTCAGACATTACAGATGCCACCAGTATTTATAATTGTTTGATATAAAATGGTCTGCTTTGCAGTGGATGCTGACATCGCCAGCATAGCACTTAAGACTTGGGGATCTCCAAGCACTTTATAAGCATCCCTTTACTTACTCGGTTCTTGTGGAAAGTCCGATAAACAGAAAGAACCATGATCTAAGCCACATGGGTAGAAGCATTCCAGTTGGAAATGAACTCTCAACATGGGGGCTTAGTGATGATTTGGGGACTAGCAAAGTATTGTTGGCCCTCAAAAGACTTGGATACATTTTCTCTCTGACTCAGCCCTCTCATACATTGTAATTCATAATTCCAATATTACAGATCTGTATTAAGAGAGGCAGTTAAGGAGGGCTATTTATATTCTAGCCTTGGAGGTGCCATTAACTAGCCATGTGACCTTGGCTTATTCTCTCTCTCATGCCTACCATCCAAGGTTATTTTGAAGATCAAGCAAAAAATAATAATAATAATAATAATGTGGTCAAATCTAGGAAAGTCTAGAGTACAAAACAATTCTATTATAATTATATAAGGAGAAAGAGAAGAAAAACAAAAGGAAGATATAATTAAAAAATTAAGTTGAAGATCTGTCACAGTATTTTGCAGGTATGTAAACATAATATCAACTTTAATGCAGGTATGGTTGTGCCCTTCCTAATTATTTCTTACACCTGGATGTTGCCCATGGGAAAATTCTCTCAGAGGCCATGCATTTAGGGTCTTGTATATTTTCAGGTTTCCTTATTAAGTAGAAACCAGAAACCTTTTTATGTCTCCCTGGGGACACCTCTAGAGCTTGTATCAGCAAAAAAGAAATCATAACCTGAGGTGTTGGGGTTAGAACAGAAAGTCTGAAAGGGCTCAACCCCAGAGAAATGGGAGACCACTTCACCCGGCTGGCCCTGTGGGCTGCGCAGCCCTGTGATCTTCTCCTGCCCATGGAATGGTCATCGTATGTAAAAGGAGCTTTGACTTTTTAATGAGGAAAGAGTTTAGAGGGGTATGTGTGTGCTGATCAAAAAGTTTGGGTCTCTTCATTAGCAATAGGAAAGAAGTAGCGGAGAGGGAGAAGGAAAAAAAATTAGCTAACAGATATTACTCTGGTGACACAGAGTATTGTGCAATATGTTATCTGTGATATTCTAAAAAGTTTGGAGCTGGACATATATTTTATTGCTCATTGTTTTTAGGCTCACAAAATCACTCTTTCTGATGCTTAACCCACCAGTTTGCTTTGTTTCGAGCTGGGGCTTCTGGGGTTTGAAAGAAATGGGAGTCATGGTCATTGACCCAGAAAAACATATGGACTGGTCAAAGAGAATGCGTTGGTAAAAACAGCACGAAGTAAGAGAATTTGCAATTAAGTGCTGCATGAAGTGGCAAAGACAACCCGATCTTGGGGGTTCAGGGAAAGTGGAATGCCAGTGCTGGAGAAGCTGGCATTGGAGTTGCAGATTGGGATAGGGAGGCCTGGAGGTGCTGGGGCCAGAAGTGGCAGAGAGGTGTGGGTAGAATTTGGAGAGACTCACCTCTATAAACACCTTGGTTCTGTGAGCCTGGGGCCAGCAGGGGGAGCACAAGGTAATAAACAGCTCTGGTTTGAGAACTGACTATGCTCTTTGGAGCTCCAGGAAAACAAATGGGATCGCTCACTGCCGCCTTCCTCCCCTTAGCTGTACCTGCAGTTTTTCAAAGCCTACCATGTCTTGCTCACCTGCTCACTTACAGAACTCGTGCAGGGTAAATGCAGAAACAAACTTCAAACCAAACTAACCAAGAGAGCCCACAAGCGAACAAAGCAAATCCAAACAAGCACAAAACAGTACCATTTAGTTCTTAAATGGTCTTTCAGCAACTTCAGTCCTCTGGCCTCCCAGCGTTTTGAATGGTCAGGTGAAAAGCAGAACTCGCCGAGTGTTACATAACTCAGAGTCTGTCACTGGAACATTTTCTCTTCCTTGGGGGAGATGAGCTATTTAACAAAATATAGCAATTTAAGGACTGTTAGAAAGGAGACTTGGGGGAACTCTTGTGATATTTATAAGGCTTCAGTGGTGAACATAAAGAAGGCTGCAGCCTCATGTTTATTCTCAGCCGAACCACTCTAAGTTTTTAGATACTTGGTCACGCGTGGCCGTAGATGTGTTCGAGTGAGGCTCCAGCTTAACTGGGCTGGCTCTGCCTGGCTGTCCAGGGCCCCTTGCATGGGTCCTCCATTGTTCATCAAAGAAACACAGCTGTGCCTGCCTTGGGCCTTTGCACATGCTGTTTCCACTGAAACCTCACTCTCCACCTCCTCCTCAACCTTTGTTTTGCCTAGTTAATTCCAACTCAGCGTTCACAACCAACTCAGGCATCACTTCTTAGGAAAGTCACCCATAACCTACTGACCAGGTATGTCTCCTGTACATTTTCAAGGCATTTTGTACTTTTTATTCACAGCACTTAACAAAGTTTGTAATCGCATATATGTATATGTGTGACTATTCCACTCGCCATCCTTCACCTCACTTATTGAAAGCTCTGGGATGCGGGGACTGTCCTTTCACATGCCATTGGCTCCTCAGCATGAGATACAGTGCCTGGTACCTAATAAAACTCAATAACCACTTATTTATTGGGTTAAAAAAAGGACAATAATTATCAATGGCTAATACAAGGTGTTACATCCTGCTAGGGGATATGGGAGTAGGAAGAAGAATCAAGAGTTGGAGAAGACAGTAATATCAGAAAGGCCTTGACAAATACTCGTTTTTAAGGAGAGGAATGAAATGGGGAGGAGGGTGGGAAGGGCACTGTGAGAGAGGCTGAACAGGGGAGGGTGCACAGTGCTGCTGACGGCCGTGTGGGGACATATGGCAGAATACGTGGGGATATTGCCCCATGCCTCAGGCAGGTTGAAGCCCCAATCATAGTTCAATGGACTATATCTAAAGAATGTTACTGATTACTCTAGTTTTTCTCCACTGGCCTCCCACCCCTGAATTCATTCTACACTCTTTATGTCCTGCTCAGTGTCCTTGAGGCTGACCCTGGCTTCTGATTGGATTTGGGCATTGGAAGACACTGGGTTGAACTGGCGGGAGGGAGGGAGGAGAGAGAAGGTGGGGGCACATCCCTGCTGGCAGCTACACCTCTGCAGCACCCAAGCTCCTGCTCTGTGGTCCTCACCCTTGGCCTCGCTCTTACCTACCGGTCTCAGGAAACCATTTCCTACCTTCATTCCATCAGCCTCCTGTGAACCTGAGTCTCTGTGTGCCTCTCTGCTGGTTCTTTGGTCTTTGTTTCCTTAATTCTGCTTACTCCTCTGTCAGTAGCCCTCTCTTTCAAGGCTCCTCATTTGAACTATCCGGAGACAACTCGGTTTCCTGCTGAGACCCTGACTCGGGCACTTACTTTGTCCAAGGCACTTGCTTACATGTTGCATTTTGGTGCAGTGTTAGGGACAGGACCACCTGCCAACAGGCAATGTGATTACAACTGGCCATTTGTCTAGATTCACAATAGAAGCATCTTCCTCACCTCTGGCCGGCACATTGGCCTTTAGATTCTTGGCTCTGTCAATAAAGGGAAATGTGTATCTTTCCACTTCTTCTACTCTGCATTTGAGGCTACACTGTTAATGACCTGGTCCCAAATCTAAAATCTGTGACTGGAGACATGTGACTTAGGAAACCCCAAGCTGACGGGGGCATGGAGAAGAGAACCATTAGCAGGTAAGAGTGCTTATTAGATATCCTGTCTGCAAAATTCAGGTCACCATTTTTTTTTAAACTGGATTACTTCACTAGCTACCTCACTTACCTAATTTATTTTGCTGGTGCAGACCCTGGGTCTAACTGCTCCCCTCCTCCCCCCCAAAAAAGTATAGCAAAGTAGAACAGGAAGATATAGGTATAAGAGACACATCTCTGCTGGTTCCAATTCTATTTTGATATTATTGGCTAGTTAGATTTTCCTCCTTAAACATATTGAACAGATACCTGTAGATCTATAAAATGTCCAATTAAGAAACCAAGTGAAAGTGTTCAGGAACCAACACGGTTACACTTATACATAATGTAAGGCCTTAAAAAAATAGAAGAGAATAATTTAAATATGTTTTTAAACTTATGGCACAATATTTCTTCTGACACTCCCCTCACCCAACTCTCTGCCAGATACCCAGCACAAGAAAATACTAAGAGTGAATTTTCTAAATTAGGAATTGAGAAATGACCCACTTACAGAAAATCAAATGCAGGCTCTCTCACGTTCTTCAAGTACCCGAAGAAAATATACAGAGGGCTCATTTTAGAATCTGCCACGGAAAGGGCTCACGCTTGATCTGTGGAGTCCTGTTCACTGAGGAAGCCTTTGCGTGTAGGACGGAATGTTGGAGTAGAAGGCACAGGGGCCTGGATCCTGTCTTCACTGGGGCTTAATGGGACTGGGCTTGATGTCACCCAGAATTCAAAGACTGGAAGGACAAAAATATGGTGGGGATTGAAGTGGAATGGTGACCTGATTGCTTATTCTAATTTTAGTCTCCTTCAGATTATTTTACAGAAATTCTTGTGTTATACAACTTGTACGTTCCTGTAACTGGACTTTTTTTTTTTTTTTTGAGGTTATACAATGGTTTCTCTTGCATTCCTGAGGAGGAATTCCTACTCAGAGGCCATTGTCTGTAATCCCAGGGCTTCAAAGGGTGCTGACGTGGCCCCTCCCGGCACTCCCTGGGTGCCGGCCCTCCTCCTCTCTCAGTCTACAGTGGGGATAAACAAAGATAAACAGAAATATCTGGACTGTGCCAGAATCAAGCGTCCTCATGTTTTCCTTAACCAGTATCCCCATCCTTTTCTTTCTCTAGAGGTGTATAGCTAAAGGAAAAGTAAGGTTTTACAGCTGGTCTGGAGCCTTCGCCACATGTGAGGGACTGTTCACAGTGCTGACTTCTAAGCATGTGGACTATGGTTCACAGCAGAAATTCACTTAAGTAATAATTCCAAGCCTTGCTGTGTTGGTGCTCCAGGGTGACTAGACTCACTTCAAGGAGAGTCAAAAGATGCTTGAGAGAAATTATTTAAAATTTGGTTTCATTTTAACACATAGACCAATTAGTTGTAATGGCCTGGGAGTCAGAAGAACAGCTCCATTTCTGCCATGAGCGTGTGCAATTCAGGGCAGTTCCCTGAATTCTTCTGGGCTTCATGTTCCTCCGTGTGAGTTGAAACGTTTGGATGCCAGACTTCTATGCCGCACGACTGCAGGGGGAGCTATTCATATTGCAGTCTATCTGGTGCTTAGGGGAGGCTCCATTTCCATAGATGACAGTGAGAGCGGTGTCCTTTGGAACAGTGCATTGCTGAGACCTAGGCCTGACCTCTAAATTAATGAATACCAATTAAGTACCCATTATGTGCCCCCAAATAGAGAGGCATGTGCAAGGCAAAAGGCACAGCGCAAAGCATTCCAAGTAGGGAGAGGACACCTACTAGAAGGTGAAAATTATTTCACATATGTGTTCATGTACTTGTTTCACAGACATGTGTTAAGAATCTAGCGAGGGCCAGAAATTGTGCTAGGTTAATCCACATTTTTTCTTTGAAACTCAGCTCATATCAGACTTCCTTCGTGAAGACCCAATCCGTCCCTCAAAGAGCTTACAAGCTTATGGAGAATAAACAAGAGCTTGTGGTAAGTACCACAGTAGCTGCACGAGCCTGAGATTTTTGGATTATCTGACGTTTTATATTATTCATATTTATTTTCTCTTGTGATGAGTAATTGAGATGTCACCATACTTCAACTAATATTTATTGAAGTGTTGTTAAGAATGCAAAGGTGGGTGCCATGTAATGTGTGCTGTTGTGAGTTAGGGCAGTCGGGCAGATTTGGAAAGAACACAAATGGGCTTTGTTAAGGGCTCAGCGCTGTGCTATAGGATTCTGAGGGGAAGGAGGAGCAGGGCGAGAGAGAGAGAGAGAGAGGGAGAGAGAGAGGGAGGACACTTAAACTTCGTGGCTTAGAGAATCAAAAAGGTCTCTTTGAAGGAGATGCCAATAAAGTGACTCATTTTTGTTCTTCCAGGGTTGGCCTGGTGACTGTTAAAGACTTTCACAGCTCTTGGCACTTTGCCTTGATAGCATGTCTCCTAGTTATTACACATATTTTATTATTTGAATAATGTCTATGCCTAGATTGTCTAGAATAATGTCTAGACTGTAAGCTCTTTGAGGGTAGAGACCGTGTCCTTTCTGCTCACTATGGTATTCCCAGGGTCTTGAATGGTGCCAGTTTAGAGAGCAGTCAAAAGTATTTTTAAAGAAGCGAATGAATGAGTGGGCACTGAAGAATAGGTAGAAACTGGGGCAGAGAAGGAGTCTTTGAGGGGGAGAGAACAGTTTGGGCAATTGCCATGCATAAGTGGCCCGCCATTGATCCTTAGAGACTTTAGGAACATTAGAAATGGCAACTACATCCAATCCTCTCACTGAATGACCAGAGGGCTTATTGAGAGAGATTCTGGCAGGTGCACAGAGTGTCTCTAAGCTCTCCTCCACAAACTCCAGAGAGAGTGATCATCCCTGATTTTATTTAAGCTCTTTTTGAACCTAGTAGGTGCTCATTAAATATTTGAAAATGGAATTAGAGCATGGAAGAATACACTGATGTTTTCTGTCCCACCACTTTAGGGAATAACAAGCTATCGTTACCTCCACTTGCCCCCTCCTGATTCTCACTTAAGCCGTGTCTCTATGCTGTGAGAAAGATGGTGCAATATGGGGGGGAAAAGCAGGGCATCTGGTTCACCAGATATGCATATGGCCACAGCATATGGCAAACCCAGGGCATTTGACCATCGTGCTCATTAGGATGTGCCGGCAAACTGGATGCCGTGCGTTCACTGTGTCTGTGTCGTTTTTCTCTCAGCATGTCGACCTGGTGTTAATCATCAGGACATACTTGCCTTTCTGCAGCAAATCACTTCCTCCACTCCTTTCACCTCAGATTTCTTCTGAAATCCCTTCCTCGTTTGCAGGTACTTTCAATTGGCCAGTGGCCATCAAGGCTTGCAAGGCTGATCTTACTCTACAGATCCCACTAACAACATCAACATATTACACAACCGACAAAGAGCCAGAACAGCAGCTCAGCACCCTCCTTCTTAGAGGGCAAGAAGAAAATGCAAGGTTTGTTTGCATTAAGGCATTAAAGAAAATAGTCTATTTTGCTCAGAGTCTGGGATAATTAACTTTGCACAGAAATAAAAAAAGAAAATCCAACCCACCCCAGAACCCCTGATTTTTTCACTCAGGGACTTGACAGCTTCAGGAAGAGAAGGGCCAGGGAGAGTGCAACCCACTCACAACCCTGGCAAACAAAACAAAACAAAACAAAACAAAACAAAACAAAACAAAACAAAACAAAACAAAACAACAAGCACTTCAAACGATTGAGAGCAGATCAATCTTTGAACGTGAGTTCCTCATTCATTTTGCATATTTGATAGTTTCCCCCTAAAATGTCCTGGCTCCAGTTCTTCCAGGTCCATTGATGTTTCTATTCCCCTCCCTGCACACACTCCGTCCCCACCCTTTTCTACGGAAATTTTGTTTTGCAGTTCCCATCAGTGGTTGCAGCACCATTCATTTAGTACATTTGCGAGTGCCGTCGTTGTCGTCCAGGTTGCTCCCCTCCTGTTGCATTTCGAAAACTGAGAAACACGATCAGAGCTCACATTAACCCCAATGTTATCCCCTTGTGCTTCTCATTCACTGCTTTTCTTTGTTTATAATGTTTCAGCAAATTTTCAATCCATATGATGATACTCGCATCAAAGTCAATTAGGACCAGTTTCACAAAGTAGACTGACCGATGCCTTCTGTCAATCTTTTCTTGAATTCCAGCTGTATACTGTCGATACACATTCCCTTTTTTCTAGATATACTTTATTTCTTTCATCTGCTATTAACTATCAAAAAAGTAACAAATTTGTCCGGAAGGATTTATTCTTCACATAGTTCTCTTCTCTTTCTAAGTGTTGCTGATGATTTGATTGAACTCAAAATAGTTACAGATTTTTCTCATTTAATACCCACTCCATTATTTCAAGGCAGGAAAAGTACAGATTCTTTTCTTTTAAATAGTTTTATAGACAAAGTGAAAGATTTTTCATTCTTGCTTCAAATTCATTGTGAAAACAGAAGGCAGTTTTCCCAGATGGAAATCTGTCATATCATTATGGAAATGTCAGATTTCTACCCGGGGCATATTGACAAAAAGCCATAGTTTTTGCCCAGGGGGTGGAATTTCGCAAAATTTCCCAAGAAGAGCTGCGCTCCTTGCTAGAAGACAGAGACAATTTTTCCCCCCGTTTCAGATTTAGGAGACTGAGCTCTAAGAGATTGGTTTCAGGCAAATACCCAAGGAGGAAAAAAGAAGATTTTAGCTTCCCCATTGCTGGCCACGAGGCCTTGGCAAGTTCGTGAGTCAATCATGGCTGTATTTGCTTTACTGGCATAGTTACCCTGAGCTGTAACTCCATTGGCGATATCATATAATACGGGTGTATCATGTTGCTGAACAGAGAAGAGATTTTATTCTTTAACCTACCTGATTTTGCCATTGTAGATATCGCCCTTTTGCTTAATAGGTATGCTCTTCTTAAAGTCTCTCTTAACTTTGGTAAGTGTATTTCTCTCCTGGGAATGGGGTGTGTTAAACCTCCATTAGTGAAGTATTCATGCATGCATTAGAAATATTAGCAAATCATGCCCACATTAATGAATGATAGGACATTTAGAGGAAAATAAAACAATCCCCAAGCATTTTCATACATTTATAGTCATGAGAATCACGCGCTTTAAATAGATGAAGGAGATTTGTGAGTGGTATAAGTCATGGCAGAAATAGCCTTGGGACATGAGTTACTCTATTCTATTACGTAAAAGTCTTGCTGCCTTGTCTAATAGCCGAGCAGATTAGCAAGTACAATGCAAGGGATCTATATATTTTTCTAAACTCAAGATTTGCTGTTCTCAACAAAAACCCTCCTCCAAAGATTGCACCAGTATAGGTACTCAGCTTCATTAATATAAATGACTCCAATGTATATATTTCCCTAGCAGAAATACCTGCATTTAAAAAAAAATGCAGCAATAACTTCAAACTTCAAAGGTCTAAACTTCAAAAGGTTTCTTGCATTCTGCTTGATGGGACAGCATCTTATGCACACATGCTTTTTTCCTCTGCTAAATGCCTTAATAATGAGCTTGGGTTCAGATTTTGTGAATCGGAGCCAAGTAACTCTATTTTATTATATTTGCTGGGAAATGAACTAGCTCAGGGTAATTAGGAAAGCAATTTTATTAGCTTCTATTTCATAAAGATTGTTTTTTAATCAGAGTCAGAACTTAGCAGAAATGACTCTGTGCTCATTGCTCGGGTCTCAGGAAATGAAGTGGGGCACCGCAGGTCCTAACCCACAGCAAAGCCAATGTGATAAAGGCAGAAGCTTTGCTCTCGATCTCCAACAACGCTGTAAAAATAAACCCAATCCGACGGCGTTGTAAATAAAAGGGTCACAGCTAACGGTTACCTGCGTCTAGTTGATTATAGACTAGATCCTGGGTAACTGAAAGAGTTTAAACTTTCTTTCAACTGACCAAGAAGTCCTGGATTCAAGTTGGGAACAGTCCTGGTTTGGGGGCTCTGGGCTGAAGGGGCGGGTAGGAAGAAAAATAAAGCCCCAGACTAGGTGAATATGTCTTCAAGAGACAAATGAGAGAAGGAATTGGGACTGATGGTGTATTAGGTAATGTAGTGCAGCTGTGAAAAAGACAAATGCTCTGCCGAGGCGCACGGCGTCTAAGGGGGGGTGTCGCGTATAGGAAAATGGAGTTCCTGTAATCATGCCTCTCCTGGCAGCCACTTATAGAGCATGGCATGCTGTTTGGGGCACCTCATTATAAGGAGAGCATCAATACTGTAAATTAGAGAGAACTCAGAGAAGGGTGACAAAAAAGATAAAAGGACCAGAAGAGATGA